>JAJKFI010013119.1:0-25683 GCA_029204185.1 Lerista edwardsae
TCTCTCTCTCTCTCTCTCTCTCTCTCTCTCTCTCTCTCTCTCTCTCTGTGTGTGTGTGTGTGTGTGTGTGTGTGTGTGTGAGAGAGAGAGAGAGAGAGAGCCAGCCAGCCAGCCAGCCAGCCAGCCAGCCCCAATCTGAATTCATTATAGAGAGAAATCTTAAGTCCAAGCACCTAAACCTGTTGTCAAAAAGGTAAGCTAGTTGTAACCCAGAAGGGTTGAATTCTATTCTCTCAAGGTCTGCAAGTGTACCCAAGCTCTTTACAACTTCATATTTACATAGCATTAATTAAGTTCATTAATTAATCAAATAAAAAGCAATGGGTTCCAATATGTAATTTTTTTTCTTTTGTTCTGGCGGCGGGGGGCGGGGTAACGCCAAGGGGGTAATGTCGGCGTATCTAAATATATTTTGGGGTAAAAGGTAAAAATGTTCCCTGACCCCTGCCTTAAGAGATGGCTTTGAACCAATAGAGGAGCCAGGTTTAATAAAGCCTCTGAGAAGCCACAGATAGAGGGATTGAACTGCAAAATGCTGCAACAGTTGAGAGCGCCACCTGGCCAACCTCACAAGCCTCCCAGCACTTGCATTGGTGCATGGCAGTGGTGGAATGGTTCCTACTCCTGCCCTCCCCACCCCGAGGTAGGCTTCATCAGAGGCCCTGAGATTATATAGACCTGAAATTAATTACTAAGAATATTTATATTCCATTTTTCAACAGGAACAGTTTACAAAGTTGTTTACATAGTAAAATCAATAATGTTGCTTATTTTATGCCCCTCTCCCTATGCTCATGGCTTTCATTCATATGTTGTTGTTAATAATGTTTTTATTTACTTCTGGGTAGGCCTTTCGGCTGCCTATGTGTTTACTCAGACGCTTGTCAGCTATGTTGCTGGTGTAAGTCCAAGGAGAGATAAGAGTGCTAGAAAATCAGGAATAGGATCTGGCAAGATCAACCCCCTTCAGGCTCCTCCGGCCCACCCCAGAATGCTCCAGAACTTTGCCCTCCCCACACCCGCCACCAACCTACCAACACTTGCCTCAGCTTCTGGGATTCACTGTTGTGCATGAAGCACCTACAGCCATTTTCACCAGCAACCTGGAAGTGTACCATAGCATCCCAAATTTCACACCACTGCAAAGGGCCTTGCAGTGCAAGAGCACAAGTTCCCTGTAAGGAGTAGGCCGTTAATTACTCACTCTTGACAGGGGAAATCAACAACTTACATTCACTTGAGCTCTAGTAAAAGGGGTTCAAAGGTGGAGAAATGAGGAGGGGGGAGAGAAAAGGGGCAGAGTAAGAGCTGAAATGTTAGGGGAGAAGGGGCATAGGGATTAGCTGAACTTCCCAGAGCAACCTGGGGAAAGAAAGGAAAGAGGTTGGAATTAGGGAAGTGAAATGGAGAATGAGGGAAGGATTATTGGGGATGAAGATAGAAGAGGTTAGGTGGTTCCAGTGGCGTCACTAGGGGTGCGGGCCACACCAGGTGACGCACACAAGGGGGGTGACACCACTAGGGACCAAAATTTCTAAAATCACGGTTTTAAAAGATAATACCATCATGCTATATACCGTTCAATGTGGAATGTCACCCGGAATTCAATGAAAAAATTGGAGTGTAATATCTTTATTCTATCAAAAGGTATGGCCAAAAAACGAAAAACCGTGATTTTTTTTTTTTAACTGCGATTTTACGGAATAATGCCATTGGGTGCAGAAGTTCATGAGGAATTCAATAAAAAACAGAGTGTAATATCTTCATTCTGCCAATACAAAAGCTATGGCCAAAAAACAAAAACACAACTTTTTATGTAAAAATCGTGATTTTTGAAAATCATGTTTTTAATGAAAATCATGTTATATGCTATTTGATGCAGAATTTAATGAGGAATTCAATAAAAAAAGAGTGTCATATCTTCATTCTATCAAATGTTATGGTCAAAAAACAAAAAAAGGTGAACATATAACTGTCTTATGAAACATTGGGCACAAACCTAACCAGCTTTCCAGCCCTGACATAGCTGTGCCAATGGGGCATGTGCTGCATCCAGCAGTTGCGGGGCAGTCCTGGAGGCCTCTTCAAGGTAAAGGCATATTTGTTCCTTTACCTCAGAGATGTTTACACAAAAGAAACAGAAGTAAAATATTGACCATGTCACAATATTTATTTATTTATTTATTTATTTATTTATTTATTAGATTTTTATCCCACCTTTATGCCCGAAGGCACTCAAGGCGGCATTACAAAAAATATAGAATTTAACATTAAAAACAATATAACAATATAAAAACAATATAGTAAAAACAAAATTAAAAACAATAGAATTTAAAAACAAGTCCTGTGGAATCATAGAATATAAAATATAACACACCAGCCAGCCAGCCTGTCAACAATTAAAAGCTTTTTGGAATAAAAAGGTCTTCAGCCCCCGCCGAAATGTTAACAAGGAGGGAGCAGTTCTCAGTTCTAAGGGGAGGGTATTCCAAAGTTGGGGGGCCACCACCGAGAAGGCCCTCTTCCTGGCCGCCACCCCTCTCACTTCTCCTGGTGGCGGCACAGTCAAAAGGGCCCCTCCAGATGATCTAAGAGTACGGGTAGGATTATATGGAAGAAGGCGGTTCCTCAGATACCCCGGACCCGAGCCGTAAAGGGCTTTAAAAGTCAAAACTAGCACCTTGAATTGGGCCCGGAACAGAACCGGCAGCCAGTGTAGTCGCCGAAGCAACGGCTCGACAGAGTCAAACCGACGTGCCCCAGCAACCACCTGAGCCGCCGCGTTCTGTACTAGTTGTAGTTTCCGGACCGTCTTCAAAGGCAGCCCCACGTAGAGCACATTGCAATAATCTAATCTAGATGTCACTAGGGCATGGGTCACTGTGGCCAGGTCCGCACAGCTCAGGTACGGCCGCAGCTGGCGAATCAGCCGAAGCTGAGCAAAGGCTCCCCTGGCCACCGCCGCCACCTGGGACTCCAGGTGAAGCTGTGGATCCAGGAGAACCCCCAAGCTGCGAACAATATGTGCTTTCAGCAGGAGAGGTGAGCATATGCAGCTGGCAAATATGAATACAGAAATGCTGATTCTAACTCTAGGCAGTGTTTGCTCTGTTATTGATTAAATTCATTACCCAAGAGACATATGATGATTCTGTGTTGCTATACAAATTGCTAATGTGGGGAAGAAGCAGGTGAAATGTCATTTACTCCGATCAACCTCTTGCCTAGCTTCCTTCTAGGTTCCCAATGAAGAGGTACCACAAATAGATAATCTTCCTTCCCAGGACGGATTGAAGACTCACAGCTGCAGCATACAAGGAATTTTCTCCATTTTGTTATTTTCTCAATGGAGTTTTCAGTTTTTGATGAAATATTCATCGTTTTTCTCACTATACTTTACTCGCTATACTCTCACATGTTACTTTACTGCAAAATAAAAAATCTCAATCAAATGTTCTTAGAGAGACACCAGTGATGGGCAGCCCAATCCTGAATTGTCCGGCTCCTGTAGGAGCCACAGTATCAAAATGGTGACCGCTGCATCTTGCGGGAGCCAGGCAGCCACCGGAGGCTCCTTGGGAGATTGTCCCCTTTCCCCGGGAAAAGCCCCGCCACCCTCAATAGAGTTCCTTGGCTCACTGCTGGCTGTTTTGTTGGCAGTGAATTGAGCAGCCCCTGTGTTAGGCTGCCTGGGCCACAGGCGGGGATAAGATCTGGCGGTGGAAGCCACCACTGGGTCCCAGCCCCTTGCAGGGCCACCCCTACCCTCCCCCTGCCCAGCTGTCCCATCCCCCCTTGTTGGGACCTGGCACTAACTGAGCACCAGCCCAGGGTGGGAGCTCCATTATCACAGGTGTGCTTTATGGCACATTTACAACTATTTTGCCAGTAGTGCACATATACCGCCAGTGATTGGGCCTTTTAGATCAGGCTCTGAGTCACCAGTATCTTCAGAACCCAATCTATAATCTGCTGATTGGCCTGATCAAGGTTAGAAAGAAGCCAGACAATGTCACGTACTATCTTCAGCAAACACAAGCTTTTCTCCCTCTCTCACAGCACTAGAACCAGGAGTTATGCAATGATACTGTTTGGTGGGAGTTTAGGAGGAACTTGGTCACATACTACATAATTAGTATGTGGAATTCATTGCTGCAAAGCTTAACTGGGTTGGTTAGGTTCACCTCAAGCAACTTTGGAGGCTACTTAGCCTTGTTTGGCGATGGCGTTGTAAATTATGATGGTGCCTGTGTTCCTGCAGTACATATAGAATCCAAGGATTCATACAAACAAAACAATTCCCAACTCCAAAGAGGGTTGAACACCAGTTATTATGAAATTATAATTCTGAAATTATGAGTGAACACACGGTTGGTTTTAGGAACTGTGGGGACCAACTGAAAACATTTTTATGCACCCAAATATAAACTATATATTAAAAGTGTGATTTAAATGTGCATGTGATTTAATGGAGCAAATGGGTCTATATCAATTTTAATATAAAATTGCAGGCATGTAAGCCTACAAGAAATCAAACAAAATGTATAGATGGCATATGAAAGCTAAATACAAGGCATGCCCTGGTATCTTCTGGGGTTCTGTTTCGGACACAACCCCCATGTGGATACAGAGTGGGCCTTTTTAAAGATAGGGGAACATCAGTGGTTTTGCTGCAACAAGGTAAAAAAAGATTTGTTTAATGTTCCCCTATCTTTTTAATAGTCATCCCAGTATCCATGGTATCTGTGGATAACTGAAACCGTAGATACCAAATCATTGGATACTGGGGCACGCCTGCAGTTACAAAACTACTTATTTACTCTATAAATAATGCAGTAGAGATGTTGTTGCAAGCAAGGAATTTAAGTGTTTTTTTTGGGGGGGTGAATCTCTTTTGGAAGAATTGATTTCAGTGCCTTCATTTTACAAGAACGATGGGGGGGGGGGTAGGGTTTGCAGTTCAAAGGTTCAGGTTACATATAGCTTAAATATAGGGAGTGTATCAAGTGGCCACTATGACAGATTCACTCATTCATTTATATATGATTACCCCAAATATGTATAAAGCAGAAGAAGGATGGTGTGGGCTTAAGAGAAAAATAAGCATGTATAAGTGAGAGATGCTTTCCCCTCACTCGTCCCCTTGGGTCATGCCAGAAGAGAAGTGCAGAAGTGCCGCCCCCTGTAGTGATCCCAAAAGGATGAGACGGAAAGAATCAAAAGACAAAAGCTCTGTGCCGAGAAATCTGACCACGACTTTGTCTCAGCCTCCTTTTATTACTGTGTTCATTTAATTAACATAATTAATTGCATATGCAGTAGCAGGTGTATCACACTTACAAAGCATCTAATTGGTCAGCGAGTTTCTCACTCTTTACATGAAATTTAACCTCTTCCTGCTCCTCTGTGCAAAAAGTCCCTCTGACTAGCTTTTGGTGTTTCTCATGGGAAGCAGGGATGCTACCAGCTGACAACCCTTATATTATCTTCTTTGTTTTGCTAACTTCAAGCGTTTTCCCATTAGCCTGGCATGCCGATTTCCTGTGGAGCTCTTGGAGAGCCCCTCCATTGTTATCGCTAAGCATTCTCAGAGGGAGGGGCAGGCCGAAAGAGCGTTCTCTTTCCACCTCTGAGCTTGCAGGTCAGTCTGCCTGGCAACGGCTTAGCAACAGAATTTAGCATTCCTACAGCCCCCCTCCAACAATTGTGGGAATCCTGTGGTCAAAGGAAGGCATTTTCTCACATACATATTACTTACATATTCAAATGACTTCTCTTTATCATCCATCAATTTACCTAAATAGCACAAACGTATATGAACAGAAGCTCCCCAACAGGTTCAGTCACATTTAAGATGGGAGGATTAATGGGAAATATTTTCTTACCAGGGGCAGCAATGCTCCAGTGCAGCCTGAATGGCCCCCACACTTTTTTCACCCACACCCCTGTGGATGAAAGGGAAAGGCAAGTGGGTGGGTGGATGGGTAAGCTAGTAGGTGGAGGACCAAGTGCCCCACACAACTCTCGGACCACACAACTCACTCTCAGGCACACACAACTCTCTTTTCCCATCCTGGGGAATGGCATCCCTAGTGGTGTAGTGTCAGGTATGTTAGGGCCCTAAGATCCCCCAAGCTGCCCCCTTGGCACCACCCTACCTCCTGCCCTGCCCAACATCAGGAGTCACAAGACAACTGTATTGCATATCCATACAGGAGGTAGGAGGGACTTCCCAAGAGGATAGGCTGGAAGTGACGTGCTGGCGGGGCCAGAAGGCAGTGGTGTCATTCAAATGATTTAGGAACAGGAACTCACTTTTGATTGGCACTTGTCGGGAGCCCGGAACCAGCCACGGAGTCCGTTAGGATCCGGAACGCCCGTTCTGGTCTGTTCCCCCTGAATGACATCACTGCCAGAAGGGGTGGGGCCAGCAACCTCAAGGTGCAAATGGCACTGTAGGGGTTGCAGCAGAAAATTAAAGACCATGGATATAGAGTGAACCCTGCCCCCAAATACCTCTCCTTCAGGACTTGAGTCTCTAGGAATAAGAATCAATCTCCAGGTGATTACTGAGGACCATCCCGGAGATTTCAACTGGACCATCAATATTATGCCATAGAGAGAGAGAAATTGTTTCAGACTGAAACCCATCCACACATACCACAGCAAGACTACCAGACCAACCTACTAATGCAAAGTGTGCCACACCATTTCCCTACAGTCCGATAAACCTACAAGAGTGTGCCACTCTAAAGAGGAAAAGCACTAGAGCATGTACCTCCAAACTACGGCCCGTGGGCCAGATCCAGTGCCTGCTCTACGTGAATGGAGTGTACCACTCTGCAGATGAGTGCCTCTTCCTTGCGCACAATCACCCCCAAACATGGTGCTGGCCAGCCGCTTCTACGTTATGGCGCCCCCAGCAGGCTTTGCCCCCCAGATTTCCAGACAGACATGGCTGGCCTGCACCATGTTTGGAGGTGATGAAGAGGCACTCCCTGGCGGAACGGTAAGCTCTGTTCAAGCCTGGGACAGCATTTTTGGTGCTTTTGGTATGCAGCGGTCTCCAGTTTGGAGACTGCTGTGCTACAACAAGGATTCTGCAGGGCAAATGGCTCCAGAAAGAGAGACAGGATAAATGCAGACTCCTTCCATTGCAATCCCAGACTGACTGACAGGAGGAAAATTCTTCACAATAGAACCAAAGTCTTTCTAGAGGGCTGCATTGGAGAAGAGTTCAGGAAGTTCTGGTGCACTTTCCAAAACTCTCATTAGCTTCATCTAAGAGGAATTTTCCAATGCTGATCCATCCAGAATGATTAAACAAAGTTAATCTACAACTCTCAGGATTAACTGCAAGATTAGCAGCTAGTCCTGAGAGTTGAACTTCAGGGAGGAGCCAAGAGAGTTTAAATCGGTTGCAGTACTCTCATTTGAGGAGGTCAACCCCACCCAGCCAAGCACTAGCCTGAAGGGCAAATCAATGAGAGGAGGTTTGACTAGCTGGAGAGAAGATAAAAATGGGGAGCAGGGAAATGGAACACATTAAATTAAATTAATTCACTAAATTCCTAGGCAGTGTCTAATGCAACTGAATAAAAAGAAGCTGGCTTTCCATTTCATCTGAGAAGCGCTGTCCTTTGTCAAGGACAATTGCAACTTCCCTCTTCATTACTACAGACAACTGCTACTGCTTATTGAAAAGGCATGGATCCGATTTCCACATTGCTCCTGTTTGCCCTTACAATGATGCTGTTCTTGAAAATGGGCACTTTCTGGAATAGGAGCTCCCAACATCTTCCACCCGGACCAAGGCCCTTGCCACTGATTGGGAATCTCCACATAATTGACCTGAAGAGACCTCACAGAACAATGCAGAAGGTAAAGACTCTTGTTCTTTTTGTGGCAGCAGAAACATCACAATAGTATATACTGTATGTCAGTCAGTATCAATGTTCCCTTCTGTGGAGTCACACACACAAAATAGAGGGGAGTGCAATACATTCTGCTAAACTGGATAGTTTAAGAGCACAATCCTAACTAGGAGTTAGGCTGGCACAGTTAGGCAAGTAAAGTTTGGCTGGCACAAGGGACACCGTAAAGCATGCTTGGACCACTCTCAGAGTCAGGGAGGATGAGGCACGTCTGTGTGCTGGCCTCTCTTGACTCCGAGACCGCTCCAAACATACTTTACAGTGTCTCTTGTGCTGACCTAACTCCAGGTTAAGATTGTGCTCTAAATTATTCATCAGTGTGTTACACAACAATATGAATGACTTCTGCTATTCCATTCAGGGGTCATATACTGTTCTTAACAATTCAAGGAAGTGTGCCAAGTGCTCATGCCAGTGAATTCATGAAGTGAAATGAACCTCATTACCTTAACTCAAGTGCTACTCTCAAGATGTTGGCCCATGAGCCATCAGCTGCTGGTCCACAGTAAATTTCTCGCAAGGAAAGAAATAATAGTATAATAATGTGGCAGAAATGCTGTATAGTACTGATCCCTGGCACACTGAAAATTGAAAATGCTGGTCTGCCACACCAGATAGTTTGAGAAGTGTTGCATTAAGAGTACAGCTGCATGCCGCTCTCTCCTCACACTGGTTACGTTTGTAACCATTGGTTGACTAAAATGTAGGCAATAATTCTTCTGAGAGCTGAATCCTACCCTCCCCCCTCACTGGGGCAGCAGCATCAAAAACTGACACATTGGATCCAGCAGATAGGGGGTATAAAGATCAGGATGGTTTAGAGACCAGTGGTTTCAGAGGCATTCCACTCTACCAAGGTATTCCTTGGACTTGCACTAGTTAAACGGCTTTCAGAAATCCAAGAAGAGAGAGGGGGTAGGGAGGCTGCAGAAAAGGGGGGCTAGGATCTGGCATGTACAATTGTCACCAGATCTACCCCCTCCTACAGTCTCCCCATCACTAAAAGAGGGAAGTTTCCATTGCCTGTGAACCCGGTGGTAGTTACCAAATTATGCTATAAACCAACACAAAAATGTTACCACTTGATTCTGTGGAATGCATAGATTGGCCTTTACATTTAGGCCACATGGGTTTGCATTTTTGGTTCTATGAGGAATCATTTATTTGCTACCGACTCCTTCCTCAGAGGAAAGTCTAGATTCATGTATTTTTTTTCTATTATACTCCAGTTGTCCAAACAGTATGGCCCAGTGTTCAGAATCCAAATGGGATTTCAGAAAATGGTTGTGCTGATAGGATATGAGACCGTCAAGGAGGCTTTAGTGAACAAGGCCGATGCATTTGCAGAAAGGCCCGTCGTTCCAATATTTGAAGAATTTTTCAAGGGCTATGGTAAGATCCTTCCTTTTCCACAGTAATCTTGCTTGCGTGCAAATGTAGACTATAGCATTGGGGGATGGACTGTGCCAAATGTGATCGTGGAAGAAATGCAGTTGATTTTGTTTCCCAAACTGTAGAATGGATTGCTGAAACTATAGGCATGCCCTTGTACCTACTAGGATTCTGTTCCAGACCCCTTGGATACTGAGGGCACCTTTTTAAAGATATGGGAACATCAGTGATTTTGCTGAAACAAGGTTTTTTTAGCCTTGTTTCAGCAAAATCACTGATCTTTTAAAAAGGTGCCCCAAGAGATTTGTTTAATGTTGCCCTATCTTGTTAATAGGAATCCCGGTATCCATGGTGTCGGCAGTGATGTCATGCAGGGGGAATGCGGGGGAACTCTGTTCCACTAGTTAAAATTAGGGCTGACTCTGCCCACTTCAGTCTCCCTCCTCCCCCCTCCCAATTCCTCTGCAAAGAGCTTTTCTTCTTGGTTGGCCAGCACTCAGAGGGTTAAAGGGAGCGACTCCGGATTCCTAGGGGGGCGAAGGCAGTGATGTCATTCAGGAGAACGGACCAGAACGGGTGTTCCGGATCCTAACGGGCTCCGTGGCTGGTTCCAGGTTCCCGACAAGTGCCAATCAAAAGTGAGTTCCTGTTCCTAAATCATTTGAATGACACCACTGGGTGTCGGTGGATACCGAATCAGCCGATAGCAGGGCACACCATTATAGCTTAAGACTGTGCTTCAAACTACCTGTTTAGATGCATTTTTAACAGTCCTCATCAGCAAATAACAGATAAGAATGTTTACTTCTATTCTATGAACAGCTTCAACTATTGATTTCTGCAGATCAATCATGGTTAAAGATGCAACACTAGATCAGATCACAGTTTTCTGGACAGTGGGCCAGAGAACTACTTCTGATCCTTAGATACTGTGTACATCAAGGGCCTGCTTTGGTGCAAACCAAGCAGAGGTTATATAAGAGGTTATATAAGCACCACTTCCTCTAATGCCCACAGAGGGAATAGTGGGCTCCCAGCACCCTCTCTTCTGGCTATTGGAGGTGGCAGCACTGCTCGTGCTGTAGGAGTGAGGTAAGTTCTTTCCATCATCCTTCTGCAGCCATCACAAGAACATGCTAAAGCAAAGGAAGTCTTTGGCCCAAACCAAACATGCAGCAATTCCATTAAAAAGTATATCCATCACATGGAGTTTGTGACTACACATTCATGGCAATCCAGCGCTTTCTGGATCTGCCAGGAGATAGTCTAGGGTGCCATCTTAACTGCCAACACACAATATCAAGAACTAGGTGGGTTTTGCAAGAATACAGCCAAAAACCCACATGGAAAAATTCAAATTTACAAATTAGGAATGTGACAAGTGGCAAAGAGACGTTCTGATATGCTGTGGAACAAAACCCATGGGATAAGAAAACCCATGGGAGTTTGACATCTGAATGAGCACTTATTCTGTGGGAAACGACCATGGATTTCTGCCCTTGGGCAGTGTGCTTTCTGTCCAGACAGGAGACTACTTTGCTACCTAGAGTTCTATGAGAAAAAGTTAGTAAACTAATATATTAAATAAAAATTGCAATGGTCCTGTTAACTTAAAATGCTGCTCCCCCTTCTCAACAGGTGTTGTTTTTACTCATGGAGAAAACTGGAAAATGATGCGGCGTTTTGCCTTAACCACTTTACGGGACTATGGAATGGGCAAGAGGTCCATAGAGGACAGAATTGTTGAAGAGTGCGCGTGCTTGATAAAAACAATTGAATCTTATGAGGGTGAGTTGAAGTTTTCTTCTAGTGCTTTAGGAGCATATTTATGCCACCCTAACATACTGTAATACTGTATGCCAGTGGTTCTCAAACGTTTGAGCACCTGGACCCACTTTTTGGAATGACAATCTATCCAGGACTCACCAGAAGTGATGTCATGGTCAGAAGTGCAGTCATTGTGACTCCAGAACCTGCTGCTTTCTGATAATGCAGCAAGAAATTGGGCTATTTTTCAGTCATTTCCAATAGAGAGGCTGTTAAGGGCAAGAAAGCTTCCTTCCGTAAGTGGAAGTCTTGCCCAAATGAAGAAAATGAAAAGGACCATAAACTCTGGCAAAAGACATGTAAGAAGGTGGTATGGGAGGCCACAAAAGACTTTGAGGAACGCATGGCTAGCAACGTAAAGAGGAATAATAAAAGCTTTTTAAAATATATTAGGAGTAGGAAACCTGCCAGAGAGGCAGTTGGCCCGCTGGATGGTGAGGGAGGGAAAGGGAAGATAAAAGGGGACTTGGAGATTGCAGAGAAATTAAATGAATTCTTTGCGTCTGTCTTCACGACAGAAGACCTTGGGCAGTTACCACTGCCTGAACCGGCCCTTTTGACTAGGGAATTAGTCAGATAGAAGTTAAAAGAGAGGATGTGTTAGATTTAATTGATAAATTAGATAAATAAATCACCGAGGCCAGATGGCATTCACCCAAGAGTTATTAAGGAGTTAAAGAATGAAGTTGCTGATCTCTTGACTATAATAAGCAACTTGTCCCTTAAAACTGCCATGGTACCAAAGGATTGGAGGATAGCAAATGTCACACCAATCTTTAAAAAAGGTAGGAGAGGGGACCCAGGAAACTATAGGCTGGTCAGCCTCACATCCATCCCAGGTAAGATGATGGAAAGTTTCATTAAAGACAAAATCCTAAAACATATAGAAGACCAAACCTTGCTGGGGGAGAATCAGCATGGCTTCTGTAAGGGTAAGTCTTGCCTCACAAACCTTTTGGAATTCTTCGAAAAGGTCAACAGGCATGTGGATGTTGGTGAACTAGTAGATATTAAATATCTGGATTTTCAGAAAGCATTTGACACAGTCCCTCACCGAAGACTGCTTAAAAAACTTCACAGGGAATAAGAGGTCAGATCCTCTTATGGATTGAGAACTGGTTGAGGGCTAGGAAACAGAGAGTGGGGATTAATGGGCAATTTTCACAGTGGAGAGAGGTGAAGAGCGGTGTGCACTAGGGATTGGTCCTGGGACCAGTGCTTTTTAACTTATTCATAAATTATCTGGAGACAGGGATAAGCAGTGAGGTGGCCACATTTGCAGATGACACTAAACTTTTCCGGGTGGTGAAAACTAGAAAGGATTGTGAAGAGCTCCAGAAGGATCTCTCACAACTGGGAGAATGGGCAATAAAATGGCAGATGCATTTCAATGTAAATAAGTGCAAAGTAATGCATATTGGGGCAAAAAATCAAAAATTCACATATAGGTTAATGGGTTCTGAGCTGTCAGTGACAGACCAGGAGAGAGATCTTGGGGTGCTGGTGGACAGCACAATGAAAATGTCGACCCAGTGTACAGTGGCAGTGAAGAAGGCAAATTCCATGCTAGGGATAATTAGAAAAGGACTGAGAATAAAACAGCCAATATTGTATTGCCATTGTACAAGGCAATGGTAAGGCCACACCTAGAGTATTGCATACAGTTTTGGTCTCCACATCTCAAAAAGGACATAGTGGAATTAGAAAAAGGACAGAAGAGAGCAACCAAAATGATTACTGTGCTGGGGCACCTCCCTTACGAGGAAAGGTTACAGTGTTCGGGGCTCTTCAGTCTAGAAAGAAGGTGCCTCAGTCTGGTGTCTTCCTTGGGGGTGGTCCAAGTGTAATAATCTACTTAAAATGCCAGATGCAGGGGAATGGCAGCAGGATATAAGTACCTGATTGTCTTGCGAGCTCCCTGAAGCATCTGGTGGGCCACTGTGAGATGCAGGAAGCCGGACTAGATGGGCCTTTGGCCTGATCCAGCAAGGCTTTTTCTTATGTTCTTAACAGCAAAGTGAAACAAAAAAAAAAAAGCCAATTTACAACCTTGACACAAGCAAAACAACTATACAGCCCTCAACTCTTTCCAGTGTCCTTCCCATTCTTTCAATATAGCTACCATAGGTTTTTTGCGATCCACCTGAAATTGGCTTGTGACCCACAGTTTGAGAACCATTGCTGTACAATATTACTGTAATTTTGAAGATGCTGAGACTGTTATATTAGATATCCTGAATTCTAATGTTATACATGTGACCCATTGTTGGCATTCTGCAAAACAACTCCAATTAAACCAACACAGCAGGCCCCACAGCTCCAGCATGCAGGAGTCTGTTCACATCTTCACGTCAATTACTGTACAGTGCACACATTTATTTTTAAAGTCAACTCAGGGACCAGATCCCTCAAAACAGTGCAGTACAGTTCGCATGCTGAATGTAACATATGGTAAATAACTATATGCATGTATAATCAACAATCTTCAAACATACACTGATTGTACATATTTTGAACACAATATGTGAACAGGGTTAATTTCTAAGATGAATACAATCTAAACAGTGTAGACTGACATCAGGGCCTTAGGGCAATGAAGACCAATTAAATGTTAACAGTGATGCTCTTTCCAAAATCAGCAATTTATCTAATTTTGTTCCATTTTAATATATGATTGTACAGGGAAACCATTTGAGAGCATTACAATTATGAATGCTGCTGTTGCCAATATTATAGTGTCCATACTACTTGCCAAGAGATATGAATATGAAGATGCAACATTTCAAAGACTACTGAAGTTAGTCAATGAAAATGTCAGGCTTTTAGGAAGCCCCTCAGTTCAGGTAATGTAACTACTTTCATGATGATAAAATAATTGTTCATAATTCCAGCCCATCCAGTGTGCACAGAGCTGTGTGCATTTTATGCATTGTATGGAATACATATTTATATTTCACATTTTCTAAACAGAGTAGGGAGAGGCTATAGCACAGATTGCCCCAAGTTCCACTTGTATAATCTTCAGTGTAAAGATTCCAACTCTGCTACTTGAAGAGGACAGCTGAGAACTGTAAAGAGTACAGAGGACAGTCAGACAATTCTGGCCTCAGTGGACCAGTGGTCTGACTGCACAAACACAGGATCCAATGGTGGCTGAAAACCTGGTTGTCAACTTACAGCTCATTCCAAATAAATGAACTTTGCTCAATGAGAACATGCTGGAACTTGAGCAAATGACTTTTTTCCCCCGTGACTTGTGAACTTCCCACTTGGGATCACATGGATCTGCTACTGCATTGGTAAATAGCTTGCCATAAGTAAAGCTCTTCATAGACCAAGCATGAGCACATCTGAGAAGGGCTGGAAACAGCAACTCTTTGGCTGGTTGCTCCAGTGCCCCTCAAATTGTTTTGCTTTGAATCCCTGTGCTTATACAATCACATAACAAAGGAAAATTGACTAAACCCTGTTTCAGTTTTTAACAGCCCAATACGATTCTGCTCCTGCCCAGTGTGGAGGCAGAATGCAATGGGGCAGGGCAGGGACCAGGCAACCTGGAGGAGGTAAGAACAGAACATGTTTACTTACCTTTCCATTGGCTGCCTCATTTTCAATAGGTCTCCATAGACCTATGCCAGCTGTTTAGCAGGAGTAAGTCTGAAGAGTCTCGGGGTACAGGTCCAGCCTGGGAAGGTAAGCTACACTTTGACATATGCTGCTGCCATCAAGATCTGCCCCCTGCCAAACTCAGTCACTGGCTCAATCTGTCCCCACCAACAACCTACAGGTGACAGCAGAGGTTCTAAAATCATGTGTGATCTCCCAGCCCTTGCAATGGTGGCTGTTTGGTGGAGCTGTTACCACACCATTGGCAGATTGCAAGTTTTGCATCTGTTTCACATGAATATGACTGGGGGGGGGCACAAGTTGATTTCTTCCTCTGTGTCCCCTGGGACTTAATGATCATAGTTGCATTCATTTCCTTAGCTGACAGAACACCATATCACATGCAGGTAAATGGTGTCCTAGTCCCCAATGCACATATCTGAGCTAATTTTTTTGATATATCCTTTGTGTCCTTGTTTGTTCCTCTATAGAAGAAAAGCATCATATTTTGACAGATATTTTGCCAAAATATATTGGTTCAACTGCTTTCAAGGAGCATCATATAGCTTTTCCACTTTCTGAATATATCCTATTCTTTCTAATATTTATTTTTTCAGTTATATAACATGTTTCCTGCACTGGGCTTTCTTTTTGGTGCTCGGAAGACTCTCCTTAACAACAGACAGGAATTGTATGAATTCATAAACTCAACCTTCATAGAACACCTAAAAGACTTGGACAAAAATGACCAGCGAAGCTTAATTGATTCATTTCTCGTTCGACAGCAAGAGGTAATGGTGCCTTTTCAATGGATAGAGGATGGGTAGCATGGATAGAGGGATGACCTTTCCCCTCTGTCACACCAGAACCAGAGCACATCCACAAAATATGAGTGGCAGGAGAATTAGAAGGAACAAAAGACAATATTTCTTTACCCAGTATATAAACTGTAGAACACCTTGCCACAGGATGTGGTGATAGCACTGAGCCAAGGGGATTGGACAGTTTTTATTTATGGAAGAAAAATCCATCACAGATTGCAAGCCATGATGGGGTTTAGAAGTAGGATAACTTCAGAATGCCAAATACAAGTATCTTGTATTATATGCTCACTGGGGCATATTGTGGACCACTGCAAGATACAGTAGACTAGAAGGGTCTGATTCAGCAGGGCTCTTCTTATGTTCAGTATGGAAGTAAGTGCAAAGTTCAGGGGTTTCAAGCATTTTTTCCAAGAAACCAAGCTTTGGAACTGACAGGGTTTTCCAAATATTCAGCAATCATTAAAGTAATACAGAACCTGTCTGTAGGACAAAGGTTGTGACCATAACTACATTCTGCAACTTTACAATGAACAAGCAAATATGCAAATGACACATGTGAAAACTTTATTCAGCTTGATCCATAAATCACATTTCCTTTCATTGATGCAACTTCTGTATAGCATGGAAGGAGAAGGGAATCCAGGCTCATCAATCATGCTATGTTTGGTACTCCTGGAAAACAGTGGAATAGTCATCCTTTCCTTCCACTAGAGCAGTGGTTCTCAAACCTTTTAACACCAGGACCCACTATTTAGAATGGCACCCACTGGAAGTGATGTCGTGGCCAGAAGTGACTACATCAAGCAGGAAATGCCATCATTGTGACATAATCAAATGACATGCCTGGAATGCAGACTGGCATTCTTGGACTGTAGCAATTGCACAACCATGAAACATCCCTGACAGAAAGTAAGATTAGGATAAAATATTATGTAAAAGCACTGAACTAAAAACAAAATTTATAAAAACCCTCACTTGAAAATTCAAACAGTTAACCCTCACAAAAGGAATATAGCAAGAATAAGGTCTTCCAAGATGGCTGCTTCCAGTTTTCTGCAACCCACCTGACATCAGGTTGCGACCCACCAAGTGGGTCCCGAACTACAGTATGAGAAACACTGCATCAGGAACCCGCCCCAGTTCGAGTCTGAGCTTCTTCTGGTCACTTTGTAAAACATTTCAATTTGGCCCAGCACTTCATAATTCCTCTTCTGTTTATTTTAATTTGTCCAAATAAATTTTCCTATTTTGTCTTTTTAGTCTCATTCATTTATTTAATCCATTAGGAGAACAACAACAATATCAATGGATATTTCCACAATGATAATCTAAGAAATGTAATAGCCAACCTATTTGCTGCTGGCACGGAAACCACTTCAACCACACTGCGCTGGGGTCTGCTACTAATGATGAAGTACCCTGACATTCAGAGTGAGTGCTGTTCGGTTGGTTGGTTTGTATTATTCCAATATATCATAGTAGTAGAACTGAGTAGACCCAGCCAGGCACAGGCTTACCCCAGGGCCAAAACTCCCCTGCAGGATGCAGTGGTTGCCGCGTTGGAGTTAGGTAGAATTGGGCTGTCCGTATTACACCGTCTTCCCAAAAGGAAGCCTGGAAATAATTGTCCTGGACTTCGTCAGACACTTCTAACACAAAACTTACATGCTCACAAAATTACAACACCTAGGATGATGTTACAGTGATGACAAAACGTTACAAACAGTAAGATATTTTGCATCAGCCTCAATCCATACAGAAATTTGTTTCCAAATCTTTTTTTCCCCAAAGCCAATAGATGCTCTTTCATCTAAAAACTGTGTGCATGGGATGTGACTGAGCAAGATCCAAATTGGGGTAAAGTACAAAGTTATTTTGGGGCAAAGCACTAAGGCCTCCTATACTCTCCTGCCGCTTTTAAGTTTCTTGCTGTTTTCGGGTATAGTACATAATTCTCCCTGGCAATATTATGTAATCTCATCTATTTTGACCATAGTCTTGCCTCTCTTATAGCCATTTTCCAAGTGACACTTAAAATATGGGTGTTCGTTTTTTGCATCTGGTTCTTTATCACACTTAACAGACAATCTCAATAGCATTTTCTGCTATTCAGTCTTTATAAAATGAGGTAATATTGAACAACGCTGCTTTGTGCTTCAGAACCTTCTTCAGCACACACAGAGGACACACACCCTTTCTATGAGATTGTCTCTTATCTGCCATCTCCTTCTGTACAGAAAGCTGCCTTCACAAGATAAACAACAGGGAAGGCATTCGGATAAAATGCCACTGCAGACTGTAGTCCTGGCACACCTCAAAACCACTGAGTCAAGGAATTAAATTATGTCCATATATGATGCAAAATGCAAAATATATTGTTATGCAAAATATAAAGTTATGGGGACTTGAAATGGGATGTCACATCTTCGCAGAAAAGGTCCAAGAAGAAATTGCAACAGTTGTTGGGACAGCTCAGCCGTGGATGGAACACCGAACAAAAATGCCGTATACAGACGCAGTGATCCACGAAGTTCAACGGTTTGCCAATATCCTCCCAATAAATCTGCCTCATGCAACCACAACAGATGTTACTCTGAAAGGCTACTTCATTCCCAAGGTGATCCGCTTGATTCTACTGCAATGTTTCCTTTATCACTTCAATCCACTCTGGAAAAGCTGTTCAAATGCTATGATACTTACATAGGCTTACTTTTCAAATGACCTTGAACATCAGATATTGTCCATTAAGAATATTTAAGTCCTAGCTATTTAAATGAGGAAAAGCTAGGCCTGTTTTATAACTGAAAGGCCTGTTATATATTATATCATTCTGAGTTTAATCAAAGCCCATATATTTACAAACATACAAAATTTTAAAAATTCTCCAGTTGAACTCAAATCAGTGTTCAAAATCAAATACTTCACAGTAGAGTTCTCATGGATTTGTTTTATTAGAAAGATTACACTTTAAAAATGAAGTTAACAGACCACATTCATTTTTAAAAGCTTGTTGATTTAATGTTCCAGGGAACTCACATCATTCCATTACTGTCTTCTGTGCTCCATGATGAATCTCAGTGGGAGAAACCACATAAGTTCTACCCAGAGCATTTTCTTGACTCTGAAGGGAGGTTTGTCAAGAGGGACGCATTCATGCCTTTTTCTGCAGGTATGTCACAAATCTTATGCCAGCCAAAATCATTGCACATTGTGCGCATGCTTACTTTGAAGAACACACCCCATATCTGAATGCATGCTATCTATGCTAGAAAACTGCAGAGCATCTTTGCATTTCAGAGAGAGAGAGAGAGATTTTCTGCAAATTGACTCTCTGGGTACACTGAGTAATTGCTTTTCAGCATTCTAGGGACATTATCAATGGGAGTGACAAATGATGTGTCTACCATTAACTATTATTTTATTCTTTTTTTTACTGTTTTCACATTTCCAATTTTTACTTCTAGTTATGGTAAATGATTTTTCACAACATAAAATAGCAGACAGTTTCTGTTCACTGTGCATTGTTCTAGGTCGAAGAATCTGCGTAGGCGAGACCCTTGCCAAAATGGAGCTGTTCCTGTTTTTTACAAGTCTTCTGCAGAGATTCACTTTCCAGCTGGCCCCTGGAGTGTCGAAGGAAGACTTGGACCTTACCCCTGCTGTTGGGCTCACAACTCCTCCACAACCCTATCTGTTCTGTGCTCTGCCACGTGCATAAGAAACAGCCCTTCTGGGCTCTGTACCATCACCAGCCTTTTCTTTATCAGTGGTGACACTAGGAGGGGGGCATACAAACAGCACCATTGGGGGGGGGGGTTTACACCAAAATGACTCTGAGTACATCTATCTTGCCTTGCCTGCTGGTAATGCTTGGGTGGGGGGTGGGGCACCGTGGCTCCTTGAAACTGAGGTGCCTTCCATGCTCTCTCACTTCTTTCAGGCACTGGAGCATAAGCGGGAGCCACAAGCGATCATCCTTGCAAAAAACACTAGTGGAGCAAGAGATAAGAGGGAGATATAATGAGGGAAAGCTTATATCCCTGTGATATAAGCTTTCCCTCATTATATCTCCCTCTTATCTCTTGCTCCACTAGTGTTTTTTGCAAGGATGATCGTTCCTCCGCCCTTCCCACACTGTGGGCTTTTCCTACCACCTGACTGCAGCACAAGAAGCCATCTGAACATATCTGGGTCAGATAAAAACCTAACTGAAGTCAAGAGGATGTTGTCATGGATTTCAGTAAGGGCAAGGATTTCATTTATCCCAAGGTGAGATGCAACAGTAACACAGGGCACAATCCTAAATTGAGTTAGGCCAGCATAAACTAAGCCAGCAAAGTTTGGCCAGCACAAGGGCCACCGTAAAGTACGTTTGGACCACTCTCTGGGTCAGAAAGGCCAGAACACAGATGTGAGCCATCCTCCCTGACTCCGCGAGTAGTCTAAACACACTTTACGGTGGCCCTTGTGCTGGTCAAACTTTACTGGTTTAACTAATGCTGGCTTAACTCCAGTTTAGGATTGCGGTCACAATATCTTCCAATTCTCTGCTTAATATCAGGTATCAGGTAAAAAGTTCAAGAACTATAAAGTTCATTCCAGAAATTCCTGCACTATAAGGTCTTCTCTCTTTCATCAAGGTATGTCCCCAGGATTGCTAAATGTTCACTGAACTATAAATGAGAGGCAGTTAAAAACTGGAAAGGTGTGTGGATAAGTCTAATGAAGCGACAGGTTAAGAACTCGGCATTCATACTTTTCAGCATACTTATTGATGGCAGATTGTCCTGCAGAACATTTCCCTGAGCTGGGAAGCCCTTGCTATGTAACTTCTTAGCTAAGATAGTTGTAACGAGTCGGCTATACCCTTTCCTGCGGTGTTCAGGCAAGGTATAATTATGGATCATAGTAGCAAACTGGTCCACGAGACCCCAAGAGATAGGATGGCCACCTTCATCCAGGATGCAGGCACTAGGGAAACAGCCAATAAGGTTGGCGAGATATCTCTGACACTGTTCGTTTCCTCCTCGGGACCATGTTTCATTCAGCAGGCTGGCGTGGGATACATCAAGAGAAGCCAAGTTTGGTGCAGGATCTTGCCTAAAAGGGAATTCTCAGCTTAATTGAGAACACATAATACTCACCGTAACAGTCACTGTGACTGAAAAGAAAATTAAAAGTCTGGCAGAGTGGGGCGGGGGGAAGAGAAGCAAAAATGGCCACCTGGATCAGTGGATGCAGTACAGTTGCCAGATTTTCTGTGCTACCTCTTTCCAATCCCAATTTGGTACCTGACTCTTAGAACCCATTGCATGGCTTTGTTCTCATCCTTACTTAACTTCTGTCATTCTACCCCCTAACTCGGGCATGTGCATACTCTCTTGTCCCAAACTCATTAACACTCACTTTAGATAGCAGTCCGATGACCCTGTTTCGCTTTTCAGACATAAACCTGACAGAAGTTTCCCAGTTGTTATGAGTCTGACATACAAAATTATTTGCAATTTAAGGGAAGTGGCCTAGTAATGGGTGCCTGATGGCACCACAGCTATTGCTGCACAGTGGGCACCCAGGGGCTTCCGGGCTTAGCCAGGTGGTGGTGGTTGTCTAGCATGAAAACAGGAAGTGGGCTTCAAAAGCAAAACAAAGCTTTTTTTTTTTACACATCAGAGACACCCACAGAAGGGGTTGCAGGCCTCCAGGACCTTCACAATCACCTGCACAATCCCACCCAGTTAATCTCAGAAGGCTCTGGGTATCTGCGGGGCCACAATTGCTGTGGTGCCATTGGGCATCCTCCTCAGGCCTGATACCCACCCCTGGACACACTTGAAGCAGCCTCAATGTCCCGTTAGGACTTTGAGAACCATTGAGACAAGTTAATCTTGAGAGAGCAGCATGTTTAAGGTGAATCTCTGACTGAGCTGAGAAACAAACTGGAGTGGTTCCCAACACAAAGGTTGAAACCTTTACAGGAAGGTTGAAAACTCTGTAACTCCTTGCCGGGGAGGGTACCAATGGCAGAGACAGCATCACAGAGATTGCATCACTGCTGCCACAAAGGGTACCTGGGGGTACCTGGTACCTGGGGGGGCGCAGCCATCTGGAAGGATAGGGGTAGCAATGCGCTCTGCAGGACACCCCGCTGCCTTGAACAGCTCCCTACAGCTATTGGACCCAAATCCGAGTTCATGATCACGCTCACGTTCGAGTTTATGATCACAAACCCAAAAGTGGGCGTGATCTCTGCAGGGA
Organism: Lerista edwardsae; assembly: GCA_029204185.1. Lineage (NCBI taxonomy): Eukaryota > Metazoa > Chordata > Lepidosauria > Squamata > Scincidae > Lerista > Lerista edwardsae. The sequence goes on from JAJKFI010013119.1 coordinate 21,839, forward strand.
ACTGTTTGAGGCAGTAGGGTGGCCAGCAGAGAGGATCACAGCCACCCCCTGCCTCTCTGGATAGCCACGCTACCCCCCCCCCGGTACCTTAACAAAGCCTTTTGTGGCGGCAGCAGCAGTAGCGCGATCTCTGTGAGGCTGTTGCTGCCATTGCTGCTTTGGCCACTCCCCTTAAAGGGGAATTTAGTGGTTCAAATTTCCCTGGGAGGGTTGTGACCCCCAGGTTGGGAACCACTGAACTAGAGACTTTGCAGTTCAGATTATGTTTCTAACTATTAAGCCCCACTTGTAAACCCAACTATGGTTCATTGGAAGCTCCATTTCAGTTCAAGAGGCAAAAGGCCTACTGTGTCACTTGAAAAATACTAATTCAAGCAGGAGGAAGGGAAATGTTTGGTATCCCCTGCAAGAGGTACTTCTATGTTAATGTCTTATTTTGGTATCTCTTCAAGAGCAGAACTACTATGGAAAATAGCAATGTTACAATTGGACTTACGGAAGCTTAACATCCGGGAGTGTGTCAGGGTTTGGACAGAAAACCATTTGGAAAGATGACTGCTTCACGCTCACACGTTTGGAACTTGCAACGGCTTTGGAAGTTTCGAATAATCCATTCTGCAGTCCTGAGTGCATAAAATTAATTACTTTGTTTTTTAAATACAAGATTTGAGGAAAGGGAATATTACATTGGTGAAAGTCTAGCCAACCCGACCGGTCACTACCAAGGCTACATGAAACAACCCTAAAAGTTTCATGAGCCTCTTCAAAACACTTCGAGCTTCTTTTGAAATTCTTCAGTTTTTCCCCTTTGAATCTTGCTTTATGTAATCTTTTAACAGTAACCCTGGTGTTTGAAAAAATATCCTCCTGGCTCCTTAGATCACTGGCTGCTTAACTAAGTAACTAATTCCAATGAGAGCCGCTTTTAAATGACCATGGCTAGTAGAAAGACACCAGACAGAATGCAAGGGGGAAAAACATGGTTGTAATCCAGAACTAGATGCAAGCAGTTTAGAGAACATGAGAACCAAGTAGCATGTAGCAAATGCAACTTTAACTTTAAGCATAAGTCAGCAGTTCCCACAGCAGCAATAGGCCATGAAAGCCGACTATGATCAAATAGATAGATAGAAGGGATTGGGTATAAAGTTGGGTGGGAATGTAACCAGTGATGTCATGCACCCACTACGCACCACTATGCGAGTACCGGTTCCTAGAAGTTGAGCTGGCCCCACCCACTCGAAGCTGGCCCCTCTATTTAACCAGGGAACAGTTGAAGCAAAATATGTATATACACATCTCTAGAAAGCAAAGCAATAGAAGTTAAATCAACACTAACCACAAGCTGAAGTTATTACAAACACGATCACATCCATGGCAACAATCATGCCATCACTTCCGGCTTATGTCACTTCCGGTGGGCAGACCCCAACAAGTGCCAATCAAAAGTGAGTACCTGTTCCTAAATCATTTGGATGACACCACTGAATGTAACTGATCACAATGAGTAATAAACACAGCCTTCAAAGGGGCACAGATTTGCTTATACGACTCTGTATGACCCCTGCTTGCTTGCTTGCTTGCTTGCTTGCTTGCTTGCTTGCTTGCTTGCCCATTGTGCAGCTTCATTTGTCTCTCTTCTGCAGAATAAACTTGGAAGCATTTCAAACTTCAAACCTGTTGGTGTTTGATTTTGCCACACTAGGGACAAACCAAGCCTCTTAGGGGCTATAGCAATTTAGCTAACAAGAACACAGACACACGGTCATTTAACAAGAATCAGGGTTTTTACTTAGAAAGAGAGATAAGGTAAAGCTTTGACACTGAACACTGATTCCAGAACATATATTTAGGTGTGTCTCTCCCCCGGCAGGTTATTGGAAAGGAAGGGGTGAATGAAAGTTTCCTCTGGTCTGGGAGTCAGCTGTTGGCAGCTAGATCTTTGGGCATAACAGTCTCTGGAAGGCAGAGACTCACAGATGTCTCAAGACCTGTGAGCCCTTCTCCTGGAGACTCCTCCCTCTCACTCACAGAGAACTAGTCAAGCTGCAGTTTGCTTTCCCTTTATATGCTGTGCTCAGAGAATCCTACAATGGTGCAGCCAATCAGAATCCTCCCCGGCCTGTTTATTTGCATAACTGACAAACTGTCACTGGGAGGGGCAAAGGAGGATTTTAACTTCTGTGCCAATTACTATACCCCCTTTACATCTTTTCTTTGGTTCATGTTCTTCCAGGGAGATGATTCAGATAGACCCCACACAATAATGGGATACACCAGGGTTTATAGGATCCCATGCAAATTCAGGACAGTTTACATCGGCACCATCAAGAGATTGGTCCTTACTAGAATAAAGGAACAGCAAAGATATTGTAGACTGGGATAGTCTGGGATGCGTCAACTGTAGCCAAGGATACTTTGAGAATGGGAAAAAATATCAGCTTTGACCAGACACACGCCTTGGTGAGGGAACATCAGTACCAAGCACGGATTTATAGAGGCCATCAAAACATACAAGCACTGTAATATCATGAACAAAAAAGAGGAAACACTAAGCTGTAGCCATGCCTGAACTTCTGTGCTCAGCAAAACTAAGATCTCAAGATTTAATGAGAAACCTGTTTCCTTAAGAAAGTTGGTAATGAACAGCCAGGTGATGAAAGTGGTGGTGAGGTAATTGGGGCTGGGAGTGGATTGATTGATTGATTAATTAGTTGATTGTGTTGCCGAAAATAGGCAAAGTATGGTTTCTGTGGTGGGGATTGCATTTAAAAAGGCAAACAACCAGATGAGAGAATTTTAGGATCATGTTTATTTACACCTGCGCAGGCGGACCAATCCTCCTGAAAATTCAGGGAGAAAGGCAAAAAAATATATACAATACAAGCACTTTTATACCCCCCCTCCTCTTCTCCTCCAAGTTCCTGCTTGGTTGGGAATTACATTATAGGGGCTGGGGCATAAGATACTCTGTGCTAATTGGGCCTTGTGACTATGCCGTGATATTCTGATAAGGGAGGGGCCCTGCTAGCTTGAACCAGCTTCCTTATGTAGGATATGAATCAACTGTAATATAAACCCATGGTGACTTTGAACCTCAACACTAAAATATAAGGCCTACTGTTCTCTTTCTAGAGCAAAGAGGTGGTTAATGGTGTTTTAGGCACAGGCAAGGCCTGACTGGTAAAAGTGTGCGTATTCCTAAACTGATACATTCAGCTTATTTCCCAGGACCGAAACACAGCTGTAACCTTGGGTGAAACTTGCATTGAGTCAGCGTAATAGCCATCCCTAGGCATCCTGGGTAAAAGCATGTGCAAAGGAGGGACGTACATGTGAAGGAAGAAGGGAGGGGGAAGTAAATTATTCTGCATGAGTGCTACCAGGTGGCTAAACAATAACCAATGAAAATACAAGAAGAAGCTCCGCCTCAGTAGTATAAATTGTTGTACCCATTTTGTGCAAAGTGTGGTATGCAGCTTGTTCTGTTTTGATATGTGCATGCCACCCATATTTGCAAATATGACAATAAACCTTTCTTTTGAACCATACATTTGGGATCCAGAGATTTGTGACTGACACTTATCTACTGCGCAGGGCCTAGCAGTCCTGGATTATGAACGTCACAAGCGGGGCAAATCAGTGAGAACCAAATGAAAGAACAATGGAGGCAAAGAGAAAATAGTTACACAGTTTTGCAGCTTGGCAGCTTAAGACAAGCGACTAAGCACAAGACTTAAGATGGCTGCGCTTTGGTAAGTTGGCAACAATTGTAGAAGCCTGATTATTAAAATCCTGTTTTTTTTTGTCTTTACATTTACATCGACCAAGCTTTGCTGGAAGCA
>JAJKFI010013124.1:0-19145 GCA_029204185.1 Lerista edwardsae
TTTCCCTCAGAATTTACCTCAGAATGCCAGGTAGAAGGGAGAGGCCACAGAATGCAGGCAGCCTGTTGCCTTGTGTGCTCCCTGAGGCATCTGGTGGGCCACTGTGAGACACAGGAAGCTGGACTAGATGGACCCTTGGCCAGATCCAGCAAGGCTTTTCTTATGTTCTTATGCTGCCTTGCAAATATGCCTCAAGGCAGGTCGTAGCAGCCAGGAGTAGAACTTGGCAGGTGGGGAGGCCAGCACCAGTTAGCACTCGGCCTCCACACTGGTGGGACACCACTGGCTGGCACAGATCCTAGTAGACCTGTAGGGGCTGCTGGGGCCTGACACGAGGTAAGGGAACTGGCTACTTCCTTGGCCTCCGTGGGATACAGAGGCAGCCAGCATAGGATTGGGCTGCCCATCTATAGCATTTCTTTTCCCCTCCCACAATTCTCCAGCAGTTTCTGCGCTGCGTGTCAACTGGTCATGTGGTTCATTCTCTGGTTACTTGACTTGTGGCAGAACACTCAGTTGATGGACGCTGCACAGTAGCTGGTTTGTTAGGGTGAAAGAGAAAAAGATTTCCTGCTTCCGCTTATTTCTCAGTAGCAAACTGACAGGTAGGGCTTCTGTGTCCTCTTCTGATAGGGCTTCTGTGTTTGAAACAGCTGTGGGGCATGAGACACTTCAGCAGATGACATTCCTCTCAACATGGAATGAGAAATGAGAAAAGTTTCATCTGTTGAATTTAACCTGCCACGCAGCTGTTAAAACCACAGGAGCCTGCTGGAGAAAGAAAGTTGGCAAACTTGACAGGGAAAGAATTACTGAACTTACCAGCCAGCACTTGATCATTATTAATAACCTGTTTGCAAAGTAATTTGCCCGGCACTTATGACAAATCTGAGGTCAACCCACAATTTTTGCCATGCCAAATTCAAGTTGGCTATTGAGAGTATATAAAGCAGAAATTCCCAGCACATGTTTAGTCGGTGTTGCATGTTCCTGTATTATATATACATTTCTACATGCTTCTTTATCAGATGCATACAACTATATCTGTGTATAGATGAATATATTTTTTTGTGCAACTGTATGAAGCAAGGCCCCAATTTTGAGAAAAATCAATGGGAAAATTAGTCACGAACTCAACAAATTTAGATTTCATTAATTTCAATGGGTTTTAGACTTAACTTCCTATGGACTGTGGCCAAACTATATGAAGCAGCATTAAAGCACACCAAGAATTGCTTTAGGACCACCATAGGTATTTCTTTTATGGCCACTTGATATATACTATCATACAGCTTATATAGGAGGTGAAACTACAATCTGCAGTCAAGGCCTAAACCCTTCATGAAACTTTTTATTTAAACCTCTTTTGAAAAAGTTTTGAAAAAGTAGACCAGTTTCATTCTAAATTTGATGTGATGGAACATTTTATTTTTTCATGTAGATATAATATCATTTGCATTTCACCAATTGTTGTTGTTGTTGACCACTATTTTCCACATTTGTGAGATAAAACATGGAATTTTAGTGTATAAAATATGTTGTCCATTAATGCTAGACCTTACTTTTGATTTCACTTTATGGTCTCCATTTAATACAACGAGGAATGAAATTATTTTTCTTTATTAATTTTTCTTTGCCGAAATTTCATTCAACATAAAGTACCCCATCACCACCAGAAGGCCGTTTCCTTCACCCATTTGTGTATGTGAAAATATTCAAAAGAAACCAAAAGGCAAATGCGAAATTGTGTTGTTTTGAATCAGCAAAAACTGCCCTGTAATTTTTCAAATGTAATTTTTCAATTTTTCTAGCCTTCAACATCTCTGCAGAAAAGTTTGAATATATTATAATTTGCTGCTTCCACCACCCCAATATGTATACTGAAGAGCTAGAAATTTAACCCTCTTCCGTAAGGTTTCAAAATTCATCACAGAGTTGGCATATATAATCAAATTGTGCTACTTCCAGCACAATCCTAACCAACTTTCCAGCACTGGCATAGCTGTGCCAATGGGGCATGTGCTGCATCCTGCAGTGGAGTAGCAGTCACGGAGGCCTCCTCAAGGTAAGGGAATGTTTGTTCCCTTACTTTGGAGCTGCATTGCCCTTACTCCAGTGCTGGAAAGCTGGTAGAGACTGCACCCTTAATCATTTCTCTTTATGAATTTTCTTTGTTTTACTATGTTTTTCCCTGAATTTTATGTCCACAATACCCATGTTTCCAAATGATTCCTAGATTTAATTTTCCCCAATATTGAGATATTGTTTTTTTCTAAGATGACGTTACTCTTCCCAGAACTGCAGACCTCAGATCTGTAGTTGCTTCTTTTTTTAACATTCACAGGACTTTTGTAAAATAGAAAAAAAAAGTTGGGAACAATCTGAATAGCTTTAGAATCTTTGGTGTCATTCTTCTGGTGGGGGAAAAAGTGCTTTGGAGACACAAAAAATGCGGTCAATCTCCTTCCATGAGGTGCTAAGTGAAGATGCTGAGATGTTGTAAGCAGTCTTGTATTCCTATTAAAATGTTACAAAAAGTCTCCAAATTCTTCTGCTAAGTGTCTGATAGAGAATATCACCAATGATCTATTTTCACTGCTCATGCAATGGCCACTAGACTCAGAGTTACGCTCGCTAGAAGCAAGAAGAAAAATTCCTTGAAGTAGCCCTGGAATGCCATGGCAATGGGGTGCACTATTACAAAACAGCCACAAAAAAAACCTTACTAGAATAGGGAAACACTGTATTTCCTTCACATTTCTGCACCCTATTCCAAAGTTGCCATCAGTTCCTAGTCAAGCCATAAGCATGTTCAGAAGCCACTGCAATCGACCAAACGATTGCCGAAGAGAAGAGGCACCAATTTTCCTCCATTGCCACAACCCAGTAAAATGATTTAATTTGGAGAATTACAGCAAGATTTTAGTAAAAGTGCATGAGGCAGTGCTTCAGCCAAGATTTCTAATGCATCTAATTTTTAAACACAGCACTCTTGGAATACCTCTTTCCCAAATGAAGATCATATTGCTTTATTATGTAACTAACATTTGACTAACACCTTGATCTTACCAATCAGCTGTACCAATATTACTGAAGCACTGAAACAAAGAGGCTTTTTTTTTTTTTACCATTGCAGCTGATCTGAGATCAGCATTGGGAGGGAAAAATGACAGAACTGGATCTGTCTAGATTTGGGCTACATTGAAGAAAACTCTTTCCACCTCTCTGCTAGTAGAAGCCTCTACCAACTCCTCAAATAAAAGAGCCCCATGGGCCACCCACTATTAGAACCCTGCAGTCCTAGCTCGTTTTATCTAAACATTTAGTGTGAACATGAATTTCTTCCCTGACACTGACGATGCGAATAAAAACTCTTGGTTTTGTATGGTTTTAATGGTTCCCCCCCCCCCCGCCTTTAGATTGCAGTGCAGAATTTACAAACAAGAGACACTTTCCACAGGAATCTGTTTGGAATTTAAACAGGGAGCACAGAAGAATCTTTTGGTATTATGGAAGCACAAGAGACATTTCAGCTTCTGACAGGCCCATCTTGGGGATTGGCGAGGACACGAGGTTATCCTTTTCCAAAGTTATTTGACATCCGGGTTTCCCCTACTGCTGTGTTTTGACATGGGTTAATTGCCAGTCTCACCCACGTGAGTGGATGCTATTAAACACAAGGCTACAAGAAGTTATGTGATTCTCCTGCTTCAGGAACCAAATACCACTTCCCGTTTACCATGGTTGGGTTTTGATAGCCATGTCAGGCTTTGGAACGATTGAATTTCACCATGTTTTATTTTATTTTAAATATCTGAATTTCACCTTTCCAGCCAAAAGATGCCCACAGTTCCAAGAACATATGAAACATTACAATAAAAGCATAAATCCATAGATTTAAATCCGAGCCCACCATGTAAGCAATAAAAGGCCAGAAAAATGCAGCAGTAAACACATTTTAAAAACCTGTAAAGGCACTACACCTAGCAAGGAACTGAGAAAAAGCAAGAATATATTACAGTGTGTTATTTGCTTAGTGAGAGAGAGAAATTAACACCTAAGAAAAATAAATCTAATTATTGGTAAATCAGAGCTACACAGTAAGCAGAATTCCCTTCTAATTCTATGGGCTCATCAGTATTTTTAAACTATTCTGTTTCAAATGTCCAACGCAATTCACAGTAAATCATACACAAGCACCGACACTTTATTGACGCTTAGAAGTGGGCTTTGATTTAAATGGCTGTCTATCAAGATATACAGTAATTCCTTCCAATCCTTCCTGCAACCTGCATTAAAACACTTGCAACTCATTGGATTGTCTTGCTATTAAAAATATTGTGTGGATCATTTTCAAAAGACAGAATTTTACAATAATACCTTGATCGGCATGTGTGCCATCAATTGATGTGAAAATCATTGAGCTTTACAATAAGGGGGCTCAATGCAGTGTTATTGCAGACTTTGCCTCTACACACATGGGTACAATCCTGTTTCCTCCCTTGACCATGTAGAGAGGGAAAGCTGGATGGAGATAGGGAAGTTGCACACAGCTGAAGGAGAGAAAGGGAATACAGAACTCTGTTATCCGTTCTGGTAATCCCTCTGTCTAGATACTCACCCACAGTGAACTGGATCTAGTCTGTGGTGTTTAAGTATCATTGAAAATTGGTGTTTTTTAATGTGTTTTAATTGCAGCAAGACCATACAAGAATTTGGATAGTCAAGGTAACACTCAACGTTTAAAAATATATTCCATTATACTACCTGTTTTACAGGCTGAATTGGACAAAAATATATATGCTTGGGTTTACCACATTTGTGTTTTTCTCTTATGCCACAAAAACTGCGACCAAAACTCTCACATATACGCCCATTCAAAATGGAATTGATTTGGCCTCGTTCCTTTGATATGCTCTTGCCTGAAACTCATTCATAAAGCTGTTTTGCATCATTTTGAACTGTCAGTGGTTTGTGACTCATAAATATTCAACTCAAATTTGCACTTACCTTCTTTCATTCATACTTATTCGCACTAAGTCTTTGTATTTGCCTCTTTGTTTTAGATCATTTGCATACACATGCAGACATGGGCTCACACGCTCGCGCACTCACACACCCACACACAAAAATGTGCATGCACACATCATAAGTAGTCCTATTGGCTCCATTTGCCACTTTTCCTGTCTGCACAAGCATCAGGTCTCAGGCGGTTCCCTCAGCCTCGCAAGATCATTCCGTTCTTCGCCCTAAATGCAATTACATTAAACTAATTAGTCCCATGGATTTCAACAGGACTTACTTCCACCGAAGTGTGTTTCGGAGTGCTGCCTTAATTAACATTCCTTCCAATTGAACATGAGTAGGTTAAAGTTCAATAGTATAAAGGATGGTGTGGTTAATCTGAAGTAAGGGTGTTTTAATTTATGCCTCCTATTGTTTCAATCAGTCAAATGGGACAGAAGGGCTGTAAGTGTGATTTAACTAGAAGCTTGGGGAACTGTCATGACTAAGACCGTTTATGGGATGAATTTTTTTTTTCTGTGGGAAGTAACGGAAATAAAATGGGTGCCATAATCATTTTAACTGACTGCACATTTAAAGCCATTCTATCCATTACTTATGATAAGAGTATAAGCTAGGTGATGGAATTCAGAACTGTACCAGCATATTAAATCTCTCTCTCTCTCTCTCTCTCTCTCTCTCTCTCTCTCTCTTCTTTCTGCCTAAAGATACTGATGGTGTCTTTCCCCCACCCCACATCATGAGGCCACATTTCTAGGTGTGGGGCATTTCATTATCTCCCCAAAATTAGCAACTTTTCAAACAGAAGGTGGCAGCTACGTTTCAGGTATAGCAAAGGAATACCTGTGCCTGTGTATGTGCACATTCATTGAATATAATTCTTCCCAAATCCTTTAATCTGCCTCTAAGCAACCATCTAATCATAAACATGCAAAGAATTGACTATAACAAAAAGCTCAAAAAGCTGCAAGATCAGTGGTTCCCAATCTGTGGGTCCGGACCCACCAGTGGGTCGCGAGCCAATTTCAGATGGGTCGCGAAGCACCTAGAGCACCTATATTGAAAATATGGGCAGCTGGGATGCTGGAAAGGGGGAGGGTTGTGTGGTTGTCTTGCTTGTGTCGAGGTTATAAATAGGCTTTTTTTTCCCTTTTTGATTCACTTTGCTATTGGAAAATGACTGAAAAATCACCCAACTTATTGCTGCATTTCAGGAAAGCAGCAGGCTCTGGCGCCACAATGATAGCACTTCTTGCCAAGGCATCACTCTGGTGGGTCCCAGACAGATTGTCATCCTGAAAACTGGGTCCCGGTGCTAAAAAGTTTGAGAACCACTGTGCTAGATAATGAACATTAGATACTCTGTGAGTATTTTGTTGGGTATTTTGTGAGTATATAGATTCTACCCTTTTTTCCAGTATAATGATAATACTCCTGTAGTCTATTTTCTGAATGTCATATACATGTTTTATGCGTAATGTCATTCTTACAAGTACTATTACCCCCCCCCATTTCTGTGCCTGAGGAGGAGTGACTTGTCTTTTCTATGGCTGCCACGGCTGAAGTGAGATTTGAAAAGTCCTGATTTGTAGCTCAGGCTCTTCACTACCATGCTAAATTAGCAGCTAGCACTTTCAGAAAGCCATGACTAAGGAAGATTAGCTTGTACACGTTTTTGATTGCCAGCATTTGTCATAGTATCTAGATCAGTGGTTCTTAACCTGAGTTCGATCGAACCCCAGGGGTTCGGTGAGTCAGTCTCAGGGGTTCGGCGGAGGTGTGTCTGAACTTGTCTCTAAAAGGCAACAGCAAAAGTCACATTGATTTGCAGTAAATACTCATTGAGTTATGTTTTTGTTTTTGTGTGACATTCATGTTTTGTTGGTTTTGTTCTTTGAACACAGTGATTTTATGTGCAACTGATGCATGGTTCATTTTGTGCACTAATAAAATATATATCTCTATGTTTTGAATTTGAAAAAAAAAACATTTTGTTTTTCCCACTATGAAGGGTTCGGTGAATGCGCGTATGAAACTTGCGGGGTTCGGTACCTCCAACAAGGTTAAGAACCACTGATCTAGATGCTATAGTAATAATTTTGGGCATGGGCACGATCCAACTGAAGTATAAAGTATATCAAAAGGTATACTTAAGCCCTATTGACTACCATCACCATTTTGTCCATTTAAAATCAATTCAATTTAAAAACTTGTGAGGGATCATGGTTTATTTGTGAACCCAGAGATGATTGTGTGAAAGGCTAAATGCCAGTTAAAAAAAAATGGACAAACTCCATATAAAATTCTGTCTCACTGAAGTGCTTACATTTCCCTTTGAAATCAATGAGACTGACAAATGCTTAACGTTGACTGGCTTTTCTAGATCAACCAGCTATTCCAAGAATCTGCTTCCATTCTGATTGCTAAGGGTGTTTGAAAATGCTGCTATTTTTTTCAGAGATTTTGTTATTCAAAAGGCAGAAAGCAGATTTATGTGTTTTTATTCTGAGTTCTCATTCCAGGTTTTCATTTTGTAATTTTAAATGCTTTCAAAGTGAACTAGGTAAGTGAAATAAGTGACACAGTGTCAGCAGATGCAGCCACAATATTATTTCAAATTGGAAAAGTAGTCTGTTTTAATTTTGGGGTAATATCTTAAATGCCAAAATATGGTGTTTTATGTTTTTATTCTGATATTTTCACACCAAAAAGGCAGTGTTTCGTATTTTTATGCATTTTTAGCAAAAATAAACGCTGCTACTGATTGCATTTTGAGACTTTACAATCTGGCAAGAGGGTTGTCATTGTTATGTTAATGTTAAGTATTATATGCAAATATAGTTACGTTTAAGTGCAACTTCGTAAATGTTACATCTTAGCCAAAATCCTGCTGTTAAACTGCACTGTTCAGCTGCTGTTAAGCAAAGGTTAGAAAGCCAAGTGTCTTTAAAAAAAAAGTATGATCCATTATGACACATGCCTAGATATGTTGTCTGTGATTGGTTAGAGGCCCCAAGGTGAGAATATATCTTTTTGTTTCCCTATTGACCATCTCTGAATTACTTGCTGTGCAATGATCAACAATGGTTAGCAAAGTTATTCATGACTGTATATGAATTGGTAGAATATTGTAAGAAATTTGCATGTTATTTCCTATTCAATGTATTGCCATTATTTTGTACTTAATGATGACTGAGGGTACCACTGATCGTGAACCATTCATAGCATGTCACAGATTTTGGCTGGAATCCTTCTCCATTACAATGAAACTTTTGCAGCTCAGTTCAATGTAAGAACCTCCCATTTCCTTTTGGTTGCCTGCACAACAGCCCTGTGAGGTAGGTCACTTCTGGACCTCATTTACAGATGAGTCACTGCAGTCCAGTTCATAAAATTAGCAGGACTGTGTAATTCCGCTATCCCTGGGTTCCATGTAGATGGTGGGTGCAAAAAAGGATTGCATGTTAAAATGCCCAAAAACATCCTCTCTGCAAATAAAGTGTTAGTTACACACTTCTCCTTGACGTGCCAGTTTTAATGTCCAGGACTACAACTTTTCTAGAAGCCTAGTTTGAAGGATGAAATGTATTGGATGGGACCATAGAGATAGAATTCACTAGAGACAGCATGATGTCACCATCTTGAAGCCACCTGGGGTAGACAAAAATGGCTGCCTCAGATCATCGCCGTGAGGGAGGGTTGCCGCGAATTCTCAAATAAAAATCTCCCTCACGTGTTTAAAAGTTAATCTCAACCTTTTTAATCATGCCTGTGTGTTCTGCATACGGGTAATAAGGTTACAAATAATGTTTCCACACGAAACATTATCACACCACATGTTTTTATTTTCGTAAGTTTTTATTTTTATTCAGTCCGAAACAGTACGAGCAGGGGAATCTTTTTGCAAGGGAGCTGCCCATGGAATTGTAGTACTATTTAATAAGCATGGAGTATACTAATTCACGGCAATCCTCCCTCACGGCAATGATCTGAGTCAGCCATTTTTGTCTACCCCAGGTGGCTTCACTCGGCTCCTATTAAATCAACGGGCATGCCGTCTCCAGTCAATCTAAGCTGCTTGGATGGGACATACGAGGAGAATCATCCAAATGCTGGGAATGTGCCAAATGCCAGTGTGAAGAGATACCTGCCTTTAGAATCCAGCGTGACTGCCTGTGTGGTTTGTCAGGTAAACAGTGTAAGAAGGATTCACTGGGTGCTCTTCAACAAATCTCAGACTCACAGCACAATCCTAAGCATGTCCACTGAGAAGTGTCCCATGATGTCAAATGGGGTTACTCCCCAGAAAGCATGTATAGTATTGGTTCTCAGACTGTGGCTCAGGACCCACCAATGGGTTGCGAGCCAATTTCAGGTGGGTCGCGAAGGACCTAGGGCAGCCATATTGAAAATAGGGGAAGATGGGAGCGGGAGGGCTGGGTGGTTGTTTTGCTTGTGTCAGGGTTGTAAATAGGCTTTTTTTCCCCCTTTCTGATGCACTTCACTATTGGAAAATGGCTGAGAAATAGCCCAACTTACTGCTGCATTCTCAGGAAAACAGCAGGCTCTGGCATCACAGTGACAGCAGTTCTGGCCATGACATCACTTCTGGTGGGTCCTGGCCAGATCGTCATTCTAAAAAGTCGGTCCTGGTGCTAAAATGTTTGAGAACCACTGATGTATAGTGCTGCAGCCTCAGTGTTCCCATCCATAAAATAGGAAAAATGCAGTGACTTGCTTGTAGGCATGAATACAGTACGATGAATATTTAAAGCACACTTGCACATTGAAATGTTACAGGCATGTTTCATCATCATCCAAACTGTGCTTAGTGGGAACTCCTTGCCTGAGTTTTGCTGTGTATCTTCTGTATGTTCTGTAAATGAAAACGATGCCTCTATTTAGCAAGATGTCTGTATGTTTTTGGATATCGCCCAAGCAAAGAGGTTATATGGAACTAAATGATGGGAGAAGAAAAACTGGGGAGCAGCCGGCATTATGAACTGTCAGCCAACCATGCACTGAATAGATGAAGAAGCTACCTTATATTGAATCAGACCATTGATCCATCTCGCTCTGTATGATCACCAACACCCTTCAGGGATTTTGATGGGGGGATGGAAACCGGCCTTACCTGGAATGGAATCTGGAATCTTCTGCATGCATTGCACCAGCACTTTGTTACAGCCTCTCCCTGCTCCCAAAAATGTGGAAGAGCTCCATTAAGAGTGACAACTATGACTCAATCAGTGCTCACCTTGCAAGGGTTCTTCTGGTGCATCTCAAAAAGGGTGTCAGGTTTCCTGCAGCTTTGGTAAGGGAGTAGATAAGGCTGCCCTCGTGCTGTTGAGCTACCAGAGGCAGTGAGACGCAGGCAGCCTGTGTGCATAATTGTAGACTAATATTTTCTTTTTGCATGCATGAGTTGCAAGAAATTTTCCCTTCAGTAAATGGGATATGTTTCCACGTTTTGAAGATGGGGATTGGAGATTTCACATTGGAGATTGCATTTCAAGGCACTGATGCATGGAAGGCTTGCTGAATTCAGTGCAACTAATTTCCAAAAAAATGTGTTTTGGATGGAACATACGCACGCACGCGCACACGCACACACACACATGCACACGCACACACACACACACTTTTCCAAATCAATAGACTGTTATAATCACCATAATATCATAATAGGTCATAATTATCTCATATCTCATAATTAGGGGTGTGTGTTTTTGGTGATATTTTTTTCCATCATTTCTTGATTACAATAGCAGATTGCAGTGTTATATGTTTTTATTCTATGTTCTCATGCCAAGTTCTCATTTTTATTAATTTCTAATGCTTTAAAAGTGTACTAGGTAGATAATATAGGTGATATAGTGTCAGCAGACGCAGCCACGGTATTATTTCTTATTGGAAATCTAATCTATTTTGATTTCTGGAAAATATCTTAAACATCAAAATGCCATGTTTTGTGTTTTTATTCAGATATTTTAACAGCCAAAAAGCTGTTTTCAACCAAAAAAAAAATCCCCATCCCTACTCATAATAGCTGAGAAATGGCCTATATTGACTTCCTTTCTTGGTCCCTTGTTTCTACTGAGAAATCAGATTTTTCTAAACTCCCTCCCCCCCACCAGAAGTTTTTTGTGTGTGTGTTATTGTTGTTTTAAGCTGGCATCCTTGCACTGCTTTTCTCTGATGAATCTGTGCCAAGAAAAAAACCAGGTTGAAACTTTATGGAAAAGAATCACATTACAGGGGGGGGAAAAGCAGTGCATAATTTAACTGCAGAGGAAAACGAGACATATGTTTATAGGTAGCGGAAAAGGTTCCGAATCTGTATTCATTATCCCACAGAGGTAACAGGGTTGCAAACGATTCTCAGTTCTGACTAACACCAGCAGATAGCAGCAGCAAAAGTGAGAGCTCCCAGGCAATCGTCATAGCTGTTGGCTTGTTTTGTTTGCAATCGTCAATGTGGTTGGGGGGGGGATTTCTCTCTCCACCCCCCTTCTGTTTTGCTATAGTTATAGGATCAAGTTTCTCCGATCCTCCTTTGCTGGATAAAAAGGCCAGATAAAAAGGGGGGAGAGAACTTGCGCCTTTTCAGTGTCAGTAGACGTTGAATGAAAGGGAAAGGTTAATTCAAGGTTTTGGGTGGGGGGGTTTTCTCTCTCCACGTGCACGTTTATCTGAGGACACGATCCTTTCACCAGAAGTCATTAGGAAAGGTGGCGA
Organism: Lerista edwardsae; assembly: GCA_029204185.1. Classification (NCBI taxonomy): domain Eukaryota; kingdom Metazoa; phylum Chordata; class Lepidosauria; order Squamata; family Scincidae; genus Lerista; species Lerista edwardsae. The sequence continues at coordinate 11,764 of JAJKFI010013124.1, forward strand.
GGCAGGAAGCCACCTTTGCCTTGCAGGAGGAGGGGGGAGACTTTGCACTGTTAGTGCCCGTCCTTAGCACGTGGGTAGAAGTTGCGCACTGGAGTAGATTTCGTTTTGCCAGTTCCTAGAAAGAGGGAAGGCGGCAACGCGGGGGGCGGGGGGGGCTGGAAGAAGGAGGACTCTGTGCAGATCGACAAGAAGGCTCTGCTACTCCCGATGGGGGGGGGGGACATCCTGCCTTGAAGGCCTGGCTCGGGACAAAACAGGGGCTTTGCTTGCTGCGAAAGAAGAAGCTACTCAAGTGTCCATTACCTGGTTGTGTTAACAGAGCAGGTCTCTGCGCTCCTGGCGAGCAGGAGGTGGTCCGGAAAAGTCCTTGTGCATCCCCGTATCCCCTTCCTTGAGATTCAGCGCCACTGGATTCCTTGCGAGTAAACCTGGGCAAGTAAGTGCGGGCGGCGTGTCGCTCGACCCTTGAGCGAAATCAGGGGTTGGGGGCAGCCGCAGATCTCCTCCCCAAGAGGAGGCCGGACCGCCGCTCGCACCGCCACCGGGTGCTCGGCTCGGGAGTCTGCCAGGGACGTAAACTGCGCATTGATTTTTCCGAGAGCCATCGATTCGCCCGGAATGCTTACTGCAGCAGGGCGAGAAGGCACCTGACCCTCTGCCGACGTGACACAAAGTCATTAGGTAAATGAGGGATTCGCACAGGTTATCATCAAGGTCAGGCGGGTTTTATTTGGAGGGTTAAACTCCGCCAGGAGCTGGAGAGGGGAGGAGAAACAGCGAATTGGTTGCCCAAGCGATACCGCAAAAGCATCCAAATCTACCGCCACTTCCATCGTCCTCTCCCCCCCCCCCCAGCTCAAGGCGGAGTTTAATCCCCATCCTCATCTTGGGAAGGAAAAAGCCCCGTCGATCTTGCAGGGTTCCCCCCTCCCTTTGGGGCTTCAACGAAGTGATCTTCAACAGAGGCTTCCTGGAAGTGGCGGAAGGAAACATTTCGGGTACACAGACACGCACAACACACCTGTCCGGCCACTCTGAGAACTGAAGTTGCAGGAGAATTTGAAGCCCGCCCGCTCGCCGCCCTCGGAAAAGCCTCCCGTCAGATTAGGAGAAGGGTGGGGAGAGAGAGATTTATGCACATATTTATCCCCCCTAATTAGAGAAATTAATCCTCTTCTGGCTAAAAGGTAACGTCGGAGGCATCCCTTTGATGTTCCATAATATCATTTGTAGCCCACATTCCGGCTTATTAGGGCATAATTGTGGTTAAATGCTTCACAAGTGGCTCGGAGTTGGAAACGGAAGGACGGACGGGGCAGGAGGAGGCGGCGCCGCCACCCAAAGCCACGGGGCTGAAAAGATGCTCGACGGCTTGTTTGTGTTGCCAGGATCTTTATTTGTTCCTGTTCGGAGCTGCGCCATTTATTGTCGTTGTTACATAATAAGCCGCGGGGGCTTCTTTCTCGCCCCCTCACACACACCCCGACGTGTCCTCCAACAGGCAAGAGGGCGTCGCTTCCAATGGTCCGCAGGGTGCGCCCCTTCCCGCTTTAGAGGAACAGATAATCCGATTTCACTCCCTCTCCCCTTCCCCTCCCCGCAACACCTGTGAAGGGGGTGGTTTAACGGGACGGGGCGAAAACGGGGAGCATCTCCCCGGCCGGTCCCCTGCGGGCATTTCTTGTCCCGGGCCGGGTGAGGTTCTGGAAGCCGCGCCAGGCACGCGGAAACCAGCTCTTGGGGGTTGGGTGGGGGGTCACAGCCCAAAGCAAACAGAGCCCCCCGTGTGGCCAGAGACCTTCTCCTCTTCCCCCCCCCACCCGCCCGCCCGCCTCATTTGCACCCTGGCGGACCGACGGCAGGGTCGTTCCCTTTCAGGGCTAACCCTCACCCTCTGTGTGGTACCAAACCTGGGTCCTCCTCGCTCTGCCAGACCCCGAGCAGTGGGGCTCCACACGCCCCGCGACTGCCGGCCCAGCCTCCAGCCCGTGGCCGGAAAGTCCGGAGGAGACGCCGCACCGCCTCGGGCCGCGGCTTGAGAAGCGAGGCCGTCGGCGCTCCATCGCAGCTCTGCCCTCGGAGCCCTCGGGAAGCGCCGGCGGCAGCGGGCCCTGCAAGGAAACGGGAGAGAAGCGGGTCAGCGAGCGAGGGACTCGTGGGCCACGTCCTGCTCTCGGCCTTTCGGCGCCCCAGGCAGCGAATTGGGCTCCGGCCTGGCTTGCCTGCAGTCGGCGCCCAGTCGGCTTGGCTGGGAGGGGAGCCACGCTGCCTCTCTCAGGAGGACGCCCCCCCCCCCCAGGACGTGTTGGCAGGGCCCTTGTGAACACTGGCGCGTTGGCGAGGACAGCGGCGCCCCAAGACGGGCACGGGCGCAGATCGCCTCCTTCTCACGACCTCTATGACCGCATCCTCCTCCTCCTCCATCCCTCCCTCGCTCAGGTGTGCCCGGCGGGCTGGCCCCGTTCTGTTTGCACGGCCAGTCCTCCCCCCCCCCGCCCCGCGCGTGCCACAGCCCCGACCACTCTGAAACGGTTTCGCCTAAGAGCAAATAACGTGAAATGTCCCCTCTGTGCAAGCCAGGACCCGACTCGGGGAAGCAGAAGCATTTCTGCTTCAGACGAACTCAGCTCGGCGGGCTGAACCCGTTTTCAGGCCACACATTTCTGGGGCTTCGCTGAGCGGCGGATCGGGCCGGGTGTCCGACGGTAGAGAAAGCGGCTTCGCTTCCAGTGGTCCCGTTTCAAGGCACTGCAAATCGGGTTGGGGGGTGGTGGTGGTGGTGGTTTAATTCAGTTCGGAAAGGCAAGAGCGACGCGACTCCCTTTTTTTTCCGTTTTTTTTTTTTTTTTTTTTGCAAGTTAGGCGCGGGGACCCAGAAAGAAAAGCGCAGGATATTGGGGGGGACGGGGACTTGACGGAATTGTGCGGGATCTCGGCTTCTGCCACAGCAAAGGAGACCTGAATCCTTTGATTAAACTGACAGGTTTTTTTTTCCTTCCCCCCTAGAGATGGGGAAAGGCATGTGGGAGTTGGGGGGGGGGAGAGAAACAAACTGGAGGGGGGATTTTATGTAAATGAGCAACTCCGAAATGTATTACAAATCCACTGTAATAAACCTGACAGTTTTGACAGTATTGACAACATAAATATATGTTGGAACACTGCACTTTCAGACACTTAAACCGATGGAGCAATAAAAAGATTCGACTACAATATTTCAAATAATCGACATTGATGTTTTGATACATCATTTTTATACCTCCAATCGATCCCCTCCCCCTCCCGCGGTGACCGGTCAATTTTAAGTAAAAACCGCCCGCAATTATTTACGTTATTGCCAATGACGACCTAATAACCGTTTTCAATTAATTACACCTGAAGGACGCGTTGGGAGGGCCCCGCGGCCGTATATACGGCGCCCCATCGGGCCCTTCGACGGGGAGGACAAAACTGACCCGCCCGTCTAAGGCGTCCGTCCGTCCGTCCGCTCCTCCGTGGCGATTTGGGGGCGGGGGGGGGAAGGTGCGGGTCCAAAGAAAGGCGACCCGGTTGCTCGCATTTGGGGCTGCGACGTGCGCACTTCTGACAGCTCTCGCCAGCGGGGAGGGAGGAAGGCAGAGCCCCCGCGTCCCCGCGCTCCCTTCTCCGGGCGCGGCGTGGAGCCGGGAGGCCGCACGGAGCACCTTGGCTTCCGCGCCTGGGTTCCGCCAGGGGCCCCTCCAGGCACTGGCCAAGTGGGGGAAGGCCAGGACGGTGGCGGAGGGGTGGGTGACGCTGGCCCCGTCGGCGGGGCGGAGGGCCAGGGAGGAAAATCGCGCGTTCCGGCTAACCCAGGCGGGCTGAGAGAGAGAGAGAGAGAGAGAGAGAGAGAGAGAGAGAGAGAGAGAGGAAGGAGCCCGCTGTTAGGGTCAGGGCAATATTTCGCCGAAGCCCCCTTTGCCCAGCCCCTGCCGACTCCCCATCCTCTCGGCCCCTCTCGCCAAGAACCCAACCGACCAGCCGGCCGAAGTGGAAGTGAAGCGCCAGCTTCACCTCGGGCGAGACGTCGCCTTCCCGGCCAGAGCCCTGGGATTTCCCTTCCCACGCTGCGTGGAAACACGCACGACTTTCCTCGGGAGCTACAAAACGAGGGATCCTCGCGCCTCGCCTTAGGATGCGATTCCGCTGGAAGAAGCCGGGCAGGGCAGGGCAGGGCGGCCGCCCCCCCCCCCCCAGGGGTGGCCCCAAGGCGGGCGACCCGCAGTCCAGGGCTGCCATCCTGTGGGTTTCTCGCGTCGCAAAATTCCCCACATCGAGTTTAGGGTTACTAAAAAGTGTGTGTGAGAGAGAGAGAGAGAGAAAAGAGACTCTTTCAAGGTGAAAACGCTCCTTGATCTTTCAGCGGTTGTGAACTCGTCGTTTAGGACCATCGACAGCATCACCTTCTGAAACTACTTTTGGTAATGCGGCCAGATCTCATTTAACCATAGGAAGTGTGTGTGTGTGTGTGTGTGTGTGTGTGTGTGTGTGTGTGTGTGTGTGTGTGTGTGTGTGTGTAGAGAGAGAGAGAGAGAGAGAGAGAGAGAGAGAGAGAGAGAGAGAGGCAATCTTGAGGGGCTGTGTGGAAGCAGCGGATTCTGCGAGTGTTGGAGTCCCGCCAGATAGCGCTAGAGGGCTGTTTATGGACTCGCTTCTTCAGTTCAGCGGGATCTGTACAGAATAAACAGGAGAGATAAAGAAATAAGGGGAGGCGGGGAGGGGACCACCGCTCCACAAGTGCCATTTTAATTCCTAGAGGTGTTTGGGGAGTATAATAGAGACTTGCAAGTGAATAAAGAACCTGGAGTTCATGTTGATTTTGAAAAGGGGGGGGGAGAACAGAAAGGGAGGGTGCCAGAAGTTAACAGGTAACTAAATTGAACGTCCCCCTAATCCAACTTTCAAAGATCGCAATCATATAGCGCGAGGTCAAGAAAAGTTCACCCTGATGGGTTAGCATTGACTTTCTGGAGGGAAAGGCTTTTGAAAAGTAAGGAATGAGTCGCTGGAAATAAGCGGGGAAAGGAGAAAAAAGAAGCGGGGAATAGAAAGAGCGCGAAATTCACTCCAAGTCACTCGCGGGCCAGAATCAATGGGCGTCTCCATTCATTTCAGTGGAGTGCACGGTCCCATATTTACGATCGTGCATTTGACAATACTGAAGGGTCTTGGAAGGACGGGGCGGGGGTTAAGGAGGAAAATCAAAATACAACGCTACTCGCCAAACGCGCTTTACCTAAACCTAAAGAAAATAGCCAAACATTCCGATTATAGACCGATTCAGCCAAAATACTAGATTCCAACCAAAGAGAAAGAATTTAAAGATTACCCGGGAGAATTTCTCGCTCTCTTTTTTTTTAAAGTCGATTCAATTTACAGGCATTATTTTGGGTTAACTGGGCTGCTTTAGAAAGCTCAAATCGCATTTTTAGGACTTGGGGGGGTTATAATTAAAAAATTGCATAACAATAAGATGCTGCCTTTCTCACCTACCTGATTAATAAAGAAAATGGAACTTCTAGAATAAAAAAAGAAAATCATGCGGAGGTTACTTAACAATACTGAACAGAAAGCGTACTCTTTCATTAAGTGTATTCTTTCATTCAGTCTGTCGCAGTTCTCACAACATATTCCAGAGCCAAGATTTAAATAATCTCACGTTTTCTTTACAGTAAAATGGGGGCACCTTTCTCGATCCAGAAATGATCGAGAAACCTCATTCTTCATCTCAGCAAACAAACAAACCCTGAGTAAAGTTACAAACAAGATTACAACTGAAGTTGTTTGTCCCTCCAGCGAGGGGCCGATTGTTCTAACAGATGTAGAAGAACCTAAGAGGATTTAAACCACGCGAATTTAATAAAACCAGATTAGGTACCTGTACTTTCCACACTGTTAGAGACCCCAAGTTAGTGGGACCAGAGTCGCTATTCGGATAGAGAGATAGATAAATATCTATCAAGGGAGGAAACGGGGGATTTCCGGGCGGTGGTCAAAAGCAAGATTTGGTATTTGTGTCCCGCCTCCCCCCCCCCCAACATGTTCTTCTCGGTAAAGCTTACAGGGTGGAAATTAAAGAAATCTCCTTTGGGAATTCTCAGATGTTACCTGTTGTGCAAATCGAAGAGAGGCAACGTTTAAAAGATACCCAACGGGTACAGATAGCCGCCTTCGGAAGTCTCGCTGCCAAAAACAGGCTCTTGACATTCTAGGATTTTCTCACCTAGTCCTAACTCGGGCAAAGAGGCGATTTGGGAGTTGGAAGCGAATCGGTTTCAGCATCCGCAGCGGTTCTGGCGCACTTGCCAAATGCGCTTCGGAGGGGATCTTTCGCCTGCTGATTGTCTCCGGATTGTTTTTCTTGAAACGGATCTGGTGCCCTTAATGACTCCCCACGCAGCTGGACAGCTCCTTCTCGGACACTGAGAACCCTCACCCCCAACTGACCCCAATTTGACACCACAAGATGAAATTTTACCGCCTGTTAAAACCATTTCCAGCCTGGGCCCAAAAAGGAGGAAGCCGGCTGTGGCCGAGAGGCATCTGCACACCGGACACCTCGCTTCTTTTCGGACTGCGGCCGGCAGCCGAAAAAGAGCAGCCCCGGATGCGTCGCGTCACACTTTGCAGCAGGACGAGCCTTTGATGGGACAAGAGCGGGAGGAAACCGTCTCCTTTCATCGCCCGGCATTCCCCAGTTCCAGAAGGACCGGCTCCTACCGACTCAGGGCAGACCGGCCTCCTTCTCCTCCTCGCCTTCGGGATTCCGAGGGCGTCCTGCTCTTGAGGAGGCAGCGAAGGGTCGCTTTCCAGCAGCCCCTACACTAGGATTTGCAGGACCCCGAGGCTGCGAGCCGAGGTCCGCCTCTCTTTTCGAGAGGGTCTTCACGAACCCTAAGGAGAGCGTGAAATTGACCGCGTTCTGTTTCTGCCTTCTCCTCCCGGGTAACTTCAAAAGGCAACAGAGGAAGAAAACCCCAGCACTGCACGTGAACGGGAGCGGGCCCTCGCAGGCACCGAGAAGCCGCATTTGAGATGGCAAACATGTCACGGCTGAGTTTTCAGAATTTTTTTTTTTAAGGCTATTTAGTTGTTTCAGACACACGCTGAGCTCTGTCTGGAACGAGATTCAGCTCAGAAAGTGTCGTCGTGTAAGTTAATGTCCTAGGAAACTCTAGGCACCAGTTATGATTGGAAGCAAATTCAAAAACTTTCTTCCCAGTACACCCCACCAAGCCTTATCATGTCCATGAAAGTCTTCTGTGGAACAACTCCCTTCTCCGCCTCATCCTAAAGTTATCTGAACGGACACACACACACACACACACACACACACACACACACACACACACACACACACACAC
>JAJKFI010013125.1:0-19147 GCA_029204185.1 Lerista edwardsae
TTTCCCTCAGAATTTACCTCAGAATGCCAGGTAGAAGGGAGAGGCCACAGAATGCAGGCAGCCTGTTGCCTTGTGTGCTCCCTGAGGCATCTGGTGGGCCACTGTGAGACACAGGAAGCTGGACTAGATGGACCCTTGGCCAGATCCAGCAAGGCTTTTCTTATGTTCTTATGCTGCCTTGCAAATATGCCTCAAGGCAGGTCGTAGCAGCCAGGAGTAGAACTTGGCAGGTGGGGAGGCCAGCACCAGTTAGCACTCGGCCTCCACACTGGTGGGACACCACTGGCTGGCACAGATCCTAGTAGACCTGTAGGGGCTGCTGGGGCCTGACACGAGGTAAGGGAACTGGCTACTTCCTTGGCCTCCGTGGGATACAGAGGCAGCCAGCATAGGATTGGGCTGCCCATCTATAGCATTTCTTTTCCCCTCCCACAATTCTCCAGCAGTTTCTGCGCTGCGTGTCAACTGGTCATGTGGTTCATTCTCTGGTTACTTGACTTGTGGCAGAACACTCAGTTGATGGACGCTGCACAGTAGCTGGTTTGTTAGGGTGAAAGAGAAAAAGATTTCCTGCTTCCGCTTATTTCTCAGTAGCAAACTGACAGGTAGGGCTTCTGTGTCCTCTTCTGATAGGGCTTCTGTGTTTGAAACAGCTGTGGGGCATGAGACACTTCAGCAGATGACATTCCTCTCAACATGGAATGAGAAATGAGAAAAGTTTCATCTGTTGAATTTAACCTGCCACGCAGCTGTTAAAACCACAGGAGCCTGCTGGAGAAAGAAAGTTGGCAAACTTGACAGGGAAAGAATTACTGAACTTACCAGCCAGCACTTGATCATTATTAATAACCTGTTTGCAAAGTAATTTGCCCGGCACTTATGACAAATCTGAGGTCAACCCACAATTTTTGCCATGCCAAATTCAAGTTGGCTATTGAGAGTATATAAAGCAGAAATTCCCAGCACATGTTTAGTCGGTGTTGCATGTTCCTGTATTATATATACATTTCTACATGCTTCTTTATCAGATGCATACAACTATATCTGTGTATAGATGAATATATTTTTTTGTGCAACTGTATGAAGCAAGGCCCCAATTTTGAGAAAAATCAATGGGAAAATTAGTCACGAACTCAACAAATTTAGATTTCATTAATTTCAATGGGTTTTAGACTTAACTTCCTATGGACTGTGGCCAAACTATATGAAGCAGCATTAAAGCACACCAAGAATTGCTTTAGGACCACCATAGGTATTTCTTTTATGGCCACTTGATATATACTATCATACAGCTTATATAGGAGGTGAAACTACAATCTGCAGTCAAGGCCTAAACCCTTCATGAAACTTTTTATTTAAACCTCTTTTGAAAAAGTTTTGAAAAAGTAGACCAGTTTCATTCTAAATTTGATGTGATGGAACATTTTATTTTTTCATGTAGATATAATATCATTTGCATTTCACCAATTGTTGTTGTTGTTGACCACTATTTTCCACATTTGTGAGATAAAACATGGAATTTTAGTGTATAAAATATGTTGTCCATTAATGCTAGACCTTACTTTTGATTTCACTTTATGGTCTCCATTTAATACAACGAGGAATGAAATTATTTTTCTTTATTAATTTTTCTTTGCCGAAATTTCATTCAACATAAAGTACCCCATCACCACCAGAAGGCCGTTTCCTTCACCCATTTGTGTATGTGAAAATATTCAAAAGAAACCAAAAGGCAAATGCGAAATTGTGTTGTTTTGAATCAGCAAAAACTGCCCTGTAATTTTTCAAATGTAATTTTTCAATTTTTCTAGCCTTCAACATCTCTGCAGAAAAGTTTGAATATATTATAATTTGCTGCTTCCACCACCCCAATATGTATACTGAAGAGCTAGAAATTTAACCCTCTTCCGTAAGGTTTCAAAATTCATCACAGAGTTGGCATATATAATCAAATTGTGCTACTTCCAGCACAATCCTAACCAACTTTCCAGCACTGGCATAGCTGTGCCAATGGGGCATGTGCTGCATCCTGCAGTGGAGTAGCAGTCACGGAGGCCTCCTCAAGGTAAGGGAATGTTTGTTCCCTTACTTTGGAGCTGCATTGCCCTTACTCCAGTGCTGGAAAGCTGGTAGAGACTGCACCCTTAATCATTTCTCTTTATGAATTTTCTTTGTTTTACTATGTTTTTCCCTGAATTTTATGTCCACAATACCCATGTTTCCAAATGATTCCTAGATTTAATTTTCCCCAATATTGAGATATTGTTTTTTTCTAAGATGACGTTACTCTTCCCAGAACTGCAGACCTCAGATCTGTAGTTGCTTCTTTTTTTAACATTCACAGGACTTTTGTAAAATAGAAAAAAAAAGTTGGGAACAATCTGAATAGCTTTAGAATCTTTGGTGTCATTCTTCTGGTGGGGGAAAAAGTGCTTTGGAGACACAAAAAATGCGGTCAATCTCCTTCCATGAGGTGCTAAGTGAAGATGCTGAGATGTTGTAAGCAGTCTTGTATTCCTATTAAAATGTTACAAAAAGTCTCCAAATTCTTCTGCTAAGTGTCTGATAGAGAATATCACCAATGATCTATTTTCACTGCTCATGCAATGGCCACTAGACTCAGAGTTACGCTCGCTAGAAGCAAGAAGAAAAATTCCTTGAAGTAGCCCTGGAATGCCATGGCAATGGGGTGCACTATTACAAAACAGCCACAAAAAAACCTTACTAGAATAGGGAAACACTGTATTTCCTTCACATTTCTGCACCCTATTCCAAAGTTGCCATCAGTTCCTAGTCAAGCCATAAGCATGTTCAGAAGCCACTGCAATCGACCAAACGATTGCCGAAGAGAAGAGGCACCAATTTTCCTCCATTGCCACAACCCAGTAAAATGATTTAATTTGGAGAATTACAGCAAGATTTTAGTAAAAGTGCATGAGGCAGTGCTTCAGCCAAGATTTCTAATGCATCTAATTTTTAAACACAGCACTCTTGGAATACCTCTTTCCCAAATGAAGATCATATTGCTTTATTATGTAACTAACATTTGACTAACACCTTGATCTTACCAATCAGCTGTACCAATATTACTGAAGCACTGAAACAAAGAGGCTTTTTTTTTTTTTACCATTGCAGCTGATCTGAGATCAGCATTGGGAGGGAAAAATGACAGAACTGGATCTGTCTAGATTTGGGCTACATTGAAGAAAACTCTTTCCACCTCTCTGCTAGTAGAAGCCTCTACCAACTCCTCAAATAAAAGAGCCCCATGGGCCACCCACTATTAGAACCCTGCAGTCCTAGCTCGTTTTATCTAAACATTTAGTGTGAACATGAATTTCTTCCCTGACACTGACGATGCGAATAAAAACTCTTGGTTTTGTATGGTTTTAATGGTTCCCCCCCCCCCCGCCTTTAGATTGCAGTGCAGAATTTACAAACAAGAGACACTTTCCACAGGAATCTGTTTGGAATTTAAACAGGGAGCACAGAAGAATCTTTTGGTATTATGGAAGCACAAGAGACATTTCAGCTTCTGACAGGCCCATCTTGGGGATTGGCGAGGACACGAGGTTATCCTTTTCCAAAGTTATTTGACATCCGGGTTTCCCCTACTGCTGTGTTTTGACATGGGTTAATTGCCAGTCTCACCCACGTGAGTGGATGCTATTAAACACAAGGCTACAAGAAGTTATGTGATTCTCCTGCTTCAGGAACCAAATACCACTTCCCGTTTACCATGGTTGGGTTTTGATAGCCATGTCAGGCTTTGGAACGATTGAATTTCACCATGTTTTATTTTATTTTAAATATCTGAATTTCACCTTTCCAGCCAAAAGATGCCCACAGTTCCAAGAACATATGAAACATTACAATAAAAGCATAAATCCATAGATTTAAATCCGAGCCCACCATGTAAGCAATAAAAGGCCAGAAAAATGCAGCAGTAAACACATTTTAAAAACCTGTAAAGGCACTACACCTAGCAAGGAACTGAGAAAAAGCAAGAATATATTACAGTGTGTTATTTGCTTAGTGAGAGAGAGAAATTAACACCTAAGAAAAATAAATCTAATTATTGGTAAATCAGAGCTACACAGTAAGCAGAATTCCCTTCTAATTCTATGGGCTCATCAGTATTTTTAAACTATTCTGTTTCAAATGTCCAACGCAATTCACAGTAAATCATACACAAGCACCGACACTTTATTGACGCTTAGAAGTGGGCTTTGATTTAAATGGCTGTCTATCAAGATATACAGTAATTCCTTCCAATCCTTCCTGCAACCTGCATTAAAACACTTGCAACTCATTGGATTGTCTTGCTATTAAAAATATTGTGTGGATCATTTTCAAAAGACAGAATTTTACAATAATACCTTGATCGGCATGTGTGCCATCAATTGATGTGAAAATCATTGAGCTTTACAATAAGGGGGCTCAATGCAGTGTTATTGCAGACTTTGCCTCTACACACATGGGTACAATCCTGTTTCCTCCCTTGACCATGTAGAGAGGGAAAGCTGGATGGAGATAGGGAAGTTGCACACAGCTGAAGGAGAGAAAGGGAATACAGAACTCTGTTATCCGTTCTGGTAATCCCTCTGTCTAGATACTCACCCACAGTGAACTGGATCTAGTCTGTGGTGTTTAAGTATCATTGAAAATTGGTGTTTTTTAATGTGTTTTAATTGCAGCAAGACCATACAAGAATTTGGATAGTCAAGGTAACACTCAACGTTTAAAAATATATTCCATTATACTACCTGTTTTACAGGCTGAATTGGACAAAAATATATATGCTTGGGTTTACCACATTTGTGTTTTTCTCTTATGCCACAAAAACTGCGACCAAAACTCTCACATATACGCCCATTCAAAATGGAATTGATTTGGCCTCGTTCCTTTGATATGCTCTTGCCTGAAACTCATTCATAAAGCTGTTTTGCATCATTTTGAACTGTCAGTGGTTTGTGACTCATAAATATTCAACTCAAATTTGCACTTACCTTCTTTCATTCATACTTATTCGCACTAAGTCTTTGTATTTGCCTCTTTGTTTTAGATCATTTGCATACACATGCAGACATGGGCTCACACGCTCGCGCACTCACACACCCACACACAAAAATGTGCATGCACACATCATAAGTAGTCCTATTGGCTCCATTTGCCACTTTTCCTGTCTGCACAAGCATCAGGTCTCAGGCGGTTCCCTCAGCCTCGCAAGATCATTCCGTTCTTCGCCCTAAATGCAATTACATTAAACTAATTAGTCCCATGGATTTCAACAGGACTTACTTCCACCGAAGTGTGTTTCGGAGTGCTGCCTTAATTAACATTCCTTCCAATTGAACATGAGTAGGTTAAAGTTCAATAGTATAAAGGATGGTGTGGTTAATCTGAAGTAAGGGTGTTTTAATTTATGCCTCCTATTGTTTCAATCAGTCAAATGGGACAGAAGGGCTGTAAGTGTGATTTAACTAGAAGCTTGGGGAACTGTCATGACTAAGACCGTTTATGGGATGAATTTTTTTTTTCTGTGGGAAGTAACGGAAATAAAATGGGTGCCATAATCATTTTAACTGACTGCACATTTAAAGCCATTCTATCCATTACTTATGATAAGAGTATAAGCTAGGTGATGGAATTCAGAACTGTACCAGCATATTAAATCTCTCTCTCTCTCTCTCTCTCTCTCTCTCTCTCTCTCTCTTCTTTCTGCCTAAAGATACTGATGGTGTCTTTCCCCCACCCCACATCATGAGGCCACATTTCTAGGTGTGGGGCATTTCATTATCTCCCCAAAATTAGCAACTTTTCAAACAGAAGGTGGCAGCTACGTTTCAGGTATAGCAAAGGAATACCTGTGCCTGTGTATGTGCACATTCATTGAATATAATTCTTCCCAAATCCTTTAATCTGCCTCTAAGCAACCATCTAATCATAAACATGCAAAGAATTGACTATAACAAAAAGCTCAAAAAGCTGCAAGATCAGTGGTTCCCAATCTGTGGGTCCGGACCCACCAGTGGGTCGCGAGCCAATTTCAGATGGGTCGCGAAGCACCTAGAGCACCTATATTGAAAATATGGGCAGCTGGGATGCTGGAAAGGGGGAGGGTTGTGTGGTTGTCTTGCTTGTGTCGAGGTTATAAATAGGCTTTTTTTTCCCTTTTTGATTCACTTTGCTATTGGAAAATGACTGAAAAATCACCCAACTTATTGCTGCATTTCAGGAAAGCAGCAGGCTCTGGCGCCACAATGATAGCACTTCTTGCCAAGGCATCACTCTGGTGGGTCCCAGACAGATTGTCATCCTGAAAACTGGGTCCCGGTGCTAAAAAGTTTGAGAACCACTGTGCTAGATAATGAACATTAGATACTCTGTGAGTATTTTGTTGGGTATTTTGTGAGTATATAGATTCTACCCTTTTTTCCAGTATAATGATAATACTCCTGTAGTCTATTTTCTGAATGTCATATACATGTTTTATGCGTAATGTCATTCTTACAAGTACTATTACCCCCCCCCATTTCTGTGCCTGAGGAGGAGTGACTTGTCTTTTCTATGGCTGCCACGGCTGAAGTGAGATTTGAAAAGTCCTGATTTGTAGCTCAGGCTCTTCACTACCATGCTAAATTAGCAGCTAGCACTTTCAGAAAGCCATGACTAAGGAAGATTAGCTTGTACACGTTTTTGATTGCCAGCATTTGTCATAGTATCTAGATCAGTGGTTCTTAACCTGAGTTCGATCGAACCCCAGGGGTTCGGTGAGTCAGTCTCAGGGGTTCGGCGGAGGTGTGTCTGAACTTGTCTCTAAAAGGCAACAGCAAAAGTCACATTGATTTGCAGTAAATACTCATTGAGTTATGTTTTTGTTTTTGTGTGACATTCATGTTTTGTTGGTTTTGTTCTTTGAACACAGTGATTTTATGTGCAACTGATGCATGGTTCATTTTGTGCACTAATAAAATATATATCTCTATGTTTTGAATTTGAAAAAAAAAACATTTTGTTTTTCCCACTATGAAGGGTTCGGTGAATGCGCGTATGAAACTTGCGGGGTTCGGTACCTCCAACAAGGTTAAGAACCACTGATCTAGATGCTATAGTAATAATTTTGGGCATGGGCACGATCCAACTGAAGTATAAAGTATATCAAAAGGTATACTTAAGCCCTATTGACTACCATCACCATTTTGTCCATTTAAAATCAATTCAATTTAAAAACTTGTGAGGGATCATGGTTTATTTGTGAACCCAGAGATGATTGTGTGAAAGGCTAAATGCCAGTTAAAAAAAAATGGACAAACTCCATATAAAATTCTGTCTCACTGAAGTGCTTACATTTCCCTTTGAAATCAATGAGACTGACAAATGCTTAACGTTGACTGGCTTTTCTAGATCAACCAGCTATTCCAAGAATCTGCTTCCATTCTGATTGCTAAGGGTGTTTGAAAATGCTGCTATTTTTTTCAGAGATTTTGTTATTCAAAAGGCAGAAAGCAGATTTATGTGTTTTTATTCTGAGTTCTCATTCCAGGTTTTCATTTTGTAATTTTAAATGCTTTCAAAGTGAACTAGGTAAGTGAAATAAGTGACACAGTGTCAGCAGATGCAGCCACAATATTATTTCAAATTGGAAAAGTAGTCTGTTTTAATTTTGGGGTAATATCTTAAATGCCAAAATATGGTGTTTTATGTTTTTATTCTGATATTTTCACACCAAAAAGGCAGTGTTTCGTATTTTTATGCATTTTTAGCAAAAATAAACGCTGCTACTGATTGCATTTTGAGACTTTACAATCTGGCAAGAGGGTTGTCATTGTTATGTTAATGTTAAGTATTATATGCAAATATAGTTACGTTTAAGTGCAACTTCGTAAATGTTACATCTTAGCCAAAATCCTGCTGTTAAACTGCACTGTTCAGCTGCTGTTAAGCAAAGGTTAGAAAGCCAAGTGTCTTTAAAAAAAAAGTATGATCCATTATGACACATGCCTAGATATGTTGTCTGTGATTGGTTAGAGGCCCCAAGGTGAGAATATATCTTTTTGTTTCCCTATTGACCATCTCTGAATTACTTGCTGTGCAATGATCAACAATGGTTAGCAAAGTTATTCATGACTGTATATGAATTGGTAGAATATTGTAAGAAATTTGCATGTTATTTCCTATTCAATGTATTGCCATTATTTTGTACTTAATGATGACTGAGGGTACCACTGATCGTGAACCATTCATAGCATGTCACAGATTTTGGCTGGAATCCTTCTCCATTACAATGAAACTTTTGCAGCTCAGTTCAATGTAAGAACCTCCCATTTCCTTTTGGTTGCCTGCACAACAGCCCTGTGAGGTAGGTCACTTCTGGACCTCATTTACAGATGAGTCACTGCAGTCCAGTTCATAAAATTAGCAGGACTGTGTAATTCCGCTATCCCTGGGTTCCATGTAGATGGTGGGTGCAAAAAAGGATTGCATGTTAAAATGCCCAAAAACATCCTCTCTGCAAATAAAGTGTTAGTTACACACTTCTCCTTGACGTGCCAGTTTTAATGTCCAGGACTACAACTTTTCTAGAAGCCTAGTTTGAAGGATGAAATGTATTGGATGGGACCATAGAGATAGAATTCACTAGAGACAGCATGATGTCACCATCTTGAAGCCACCTGGGGTAGACAAAAATGGCTGCCTCAGATCATCGCCGTGAGGGAGGGTTGCCGCGAATTCTCAAATAAAAATCTCCCTCACGTGTTTAAAAGTTAATCTCAACCTTTTTAATCATGCCTGTGTGTTCTGCATACGGGTAATAAGGTTACAAATAATGTTTCCACACGAAACATTATCACACCACATGTTTTTATTTTCGTAAGTTTTTATTTTTATTCAGTCCGAAACAGTACGAGCAGGGGAATCTTTTTGCAAGGGAGCTGCCCATGGAATTGTAGTACTATTTAATAAGCATGGAGTATACTAATTCACGGCAATCCTCCCTCACGGCAATGATCTGAGTCAGCCATTTTTGTCTACCCCAGGTGGCTTCACTCGGCTCCTATTAAATCAACGGGCATGCCGTCTCCAGTCAATCTAAGCTGCTTGGATGGGACATACGAGGAGAATCATCCAAATGCTGGGAATGTGCCAAATGCCAGTGTGAAGAGATACCTGCCTTTAGAATCCAGCGTGACTGCCTGTGTGGTTTGTTAGGTAAACAGTGTAAGAAGGATTCACTGGGTGCTCTTCAACAAATCTCAGACTCACAGCACAATCCTAAGCATGTCCACTGAGAAGTGTCCCATGATGTCAAATGGGGTTACTCCCCAGAAAGCATGTATAGTATTGGTTCTCAGACTGTGGCTCAGGACCCACCAATGGGTTGCGAGCCAATTTCAGGTGGGTCGCGAAGGACCTAGGGCAGCCATATTGAAAATAGGGGAAGATGGGAGCGGGAGGGCTGGGTGGTTGTTTTGCTTGTGTCAGGGTTGTAAATAGGCTTTTTTTCCCCCTTTCTGATGCACTTCACTATTGGAAAATGGCTGAGAAATAGCCCAACTTACTGCTGCATTCTCAGGAAAACAGCAGGCTCTGGCATCACAGTGACAGCAGTTCTGGCCATGACATCACTTCTGGTGGGTCCTGGCCAGATCGTCATTCTAAAAAGTCGGTCCTGGTGCTAAAATGTTTGAGAACCACTGATGTATAGTGCTGCAGCCTCAGTGTTCCCATCCATAAAATAGGAAAAATGCAGTGACTTGCTTGTAGGCATGAATACAGTACGATGAATATTTAAAGCACACTTGCACATTGAAATGTTACAGGCATGTTTCATCATCATCCAAACTGTGCTTAGTGGGAACTCCTTGCCTGAGTTTTGCTGTGTATCTTCTGTATGTTCTGTAAATGAAAACGATGCCTCTATTTAGCAAGATGTCTGTATGTTTTTGGATATCGCCCAAGCAAAGAGGTTATATGGAACTAAATGATGGGAGAAGAAAAACTGGGGAGCAGCCGGCATTATGAACTGTCAGCCAACCATGCACTGAATAGATGAAGAAGCTACCTTATATTGAATCAGACCATTGATCCATCTCGCTCTGTATGATCACCGACACCCTTCAGGGATTTTGATGGGGGGATGGAAACCGGCCTTACCTGGAATGGAATCTGGAATCTTCTGCATGCATTGCACCAGCACTTTGTTACAGCCTCTCCCTGCTCCCAAAAATGTGGAAGAGCTCCATTAAGAGTGACAACTATGACTCAATCAGTGCTCACCTTGCAAGGGTTCTTCTGGTGCATCTCAAAAAGGGTGTCAGGTTTCCTGCAGCTTTGGTAAGGGAGTAGATAAGGCTGCCCTCGTGCTGTTGAGCTACCAGAGGCAGTGAGACGCAGGCAGCCTGTGTGCATAATTGTAGACTAATATTTTCTTTTTGCATGCATGAGTTGCAAGAAATTTTCCCTTCAGTAAATGGGATATGTTTCCACGTTTTGAAGATGGGGATTGGAGATTTCACATTGGAGATTGCATTTCAAGGCACTGATGCATGGAAGGCTTGCTGAATTCAGTGCAACTAATTTCCAAAAAAATGTGTTTTGGATGGAACATACGCACGCACGCGCACACGCACACACGCACATGCACACGCACACACACACACACTTTTCCAAATCAATAGACTGTTATAATCACCATAATATCATAATAGGTCATAATTATCTCATATCTCATAATTAGGGGTGTGTGTTTTTGGTGATATTTTTTTCCATCATTTCTTGATTACAATAGCAGATTGCAGTGTTATATGTTTTTATTCTATGTTCTCATGCCAAGTTCTCATTTTTATTAATTTCTAATGCTTTAAAAGTGTACTAGGTAGATAATATAGGTGATATAGTGTCAGCAGACGCAGCCACGGTATTATTTCTTATTGGAAATCTAATCTATTTTGATTTCTGGAAAATATCTTAAACATCAAAATGCCATGTTTTGTGTTTTTATTCAGATATTTTAACAGCCAAAAAGCTGTTTTCAACCAAAAAAAAAATCCCCATCCCTACTCATAATAGCTGAGAAATGGCCTATATTGACTTCCTTTCTTGGTCCCTTGTTTCTACTGAGAAATCAGATTTTTCTAAACTCCCTCCCCCCCACCAGAAGTTTTTTTTGTGTGTGTTATTGTTGTTTTAAGCTGGCATCCTTGCACTGCTTTTCTCTGATGAATCTGTGCCAAGAAAAAAACCAGGTTGAAACTTTATGGAAAAGAATCACATTACAGGGGGGGAAAAGCAGTGCATAATTTAACTGCAGAGGAAAACGAGACATATGTTTATAGGTAGCGGAAAAGGTTCCGAATCTGTATTCATTATCCCACAGAGGTAACAGGGTTGCAAACGATTCTCAGTTCTGACTAACACCAGCAGATAGCAGCAGCAAAAGTGAGAGCTCCCAGGCAATCGTCATAGCTGTTGGCTTGTTTTGTTTGCAATCGTCAATGTGGTTGGGGGGGGGATTTCTCTCTCCACCCCCCTTCTGTTTTGCTATAGTTATAGGATCAAGTTTCTCCGATCCTCCTTTGCTGGATAAAAAGGCCAGATAAAAAGGGGGGAGAGAACTTGCGCCTTTTCAGTGTCAGTAGACGTTGAATGAAAGGGAAAGGTTAATTCAAGGTTTTGGGTGGGGGGTTTTTCTCTCTCCACGTGCACGTTTATCTGAGGACACGATCCTTTCACCAGAAGTCATTAGGAAAGGTGGCGAGGCAGGAAGCCACCTTTGCCTTGCAGGAGGAGGGGGGAGACTTTGCACTGTTAGTGCCCGTCCTTAGCACGTGGGTAGAAGTTGCGCACTGGAGTAGATTTCGTTTTGCCAGTTCCTAGAAAGAGGGAAGGCGGCAACGCGGGGGGCGGGGGGGGCTGGAAGAAGGAGGACTCTGTGCAGATCGACAAGAAGGCTCTGCTACTCCCGATGGGGGGGGGGGACATCCTGCCTTGAAGGCCTGGCTCGGGACAAAACAGGGGCTTTGCTTGCTGCGAAAGAAGAAGCTACTCAAGTGTCCATTACCTGGTTGTGTTAACAGAGCAGGTCTCTGCGCTCCTGGCGAGCAGGAGGTGGTCCGGAAAAGTCCTTGTGCATCCCCGTATCCCCTTCCTTGAGATTCAGCGCCACTGGATTCCTTGCGAGTAAACCTGGGCAAGTAAGTGCGGGCGGCGTGTCGCTCGACCCTTGAGCGAAATCAGGGGTTGGGGGCAGCCGCAGATCTCCTCCCCAAGAGGAGGCCGGACCGCCGCTCGCACCGCCACCGGGTGCTCGGCTCGGGAGTCTGCCAGGGACGTAAACTGCGCATTGATTTTTCCGAGAGCCATCGATTCGCCCGGAATGCTTACTGCAGCAGGGCGAGAAGGCACCTGACCCTCTGCCGACGTGACACAAAGTCATTAGGTAAATGAGGGATTCGCACAGGTTATCATCAAGGTCAGGCGGGTTTTATTTGGAGGGTTAAACTCCGCCAGGAGCTGGAGAGGGGAGGAGAAACAGCGAATTGGTTGCCCAAGCGATACCGCAAAAGCATCCAAATCTACCGCCACTTCCATCGTCCTCTCCCCCCCCCCCAGCTCAAGGCGGAGTTTAATCCCCATCCTCATCTTGGGAAGGAAAAAGCCCCGTCGATCTTGCAGGGTTCCCCCCTCCCTTTGGGGCTTCAACGAAGTGATCTTCAACAGAGGCTTCCTGGAAGTGGCGGAAGGAAACATTTCGGGTACACAGACACGCACAACACACCTGTCCGGCCACTCTGAGAACTGAAGTTGCAGGAGAATTTGAAGCCCGCCCGCTCGCCGCCCTCGGAAAAGCCTCCCGTCAGATTAGGAGAAGGGTGGGGAGAGAGAGATTTATGCACATATTTATCCCCCCTAATTAGAGAAATTAATCCTCTTCTGGCTAAAAGGTAACGTCGGAGGCATCCCTTTGATGTTCCATAATATCATTTGTAGCCCACATTCCGGCTTATTAGGGCATAATTGTGGTTAAATGCTTCACAAGTGGCTCGGAGTTGGAAACGGAAGGACGGACGGGGCAGGAGGAGGCGGCGCCGCCACCCAAAGCCACGGGGCTGAAAAGATGCTCGACGGCTTGTTTGTGTTGCCAGGATCTTTATTTGTTCCTGTTCGGAGCTGCGCCATTTATTGTCGTTGTTACATAATAAGCCGCGGGGGCTTCTTTCTCGCCCCCTCACACACACCCCGACGTGTCCTCCAACAGGCAAGAGGGCGTCGCTTCCAATGGTCCGCAGGGTGCGCCCCTTCCCGCTTTAGAGGAACAGATAATCCGATTTCACTCCCTCTCCCCTTCCCCTCCCCGCAACACCTGTGAAGGGGGTGGTTTAACGGGACGGGGCGAAAACGGGGAGCATCTCCCCGGCCGGTCCCCTGCGGGCATTTCTTGTCCCGGGCCGGGTGAGGTTCTGGAAGCCGCGCCAGGCACGCGGAAACCAGCTCTTGGGGGTTGGGTGGGGGGTCACAGCCCAAAGCAAACAGAGCCCCCCGTGTGGCCAGAGACCTTCTCCTCTTCCCCCCCCCCACCCGCCCGCCCGCCTCATTTGCACCCTGGCGGACCGACGGCAGGGTCGTTCCCTTTCAGGGCTAACCCTCACCCTCTGTGTGGTACCAAACCTGGGTCCTCCTCGCTCTGCCAGACCCCGAGCAGTGGGGCTCCACACGCCCCGCGACTGCCGGCCCAGCCTCCAGCCCGTGGCCGGAAAGTCCGGAGGAGACGCCGCACCGCCTCGGGCCGCGGCTTGAGAAGCGAGGCCGTCGGCGCTCCATCGCAGCTCTGCCCTCGGAGCCCTCGGGAAGCGCCGGCGGCAGCGGGCCCTGCAAGGAAACGGGAGAGAAGCGGGTCAGCGAGCGAGGGACTCGTGGGCCACGTCCTGCTCTCGGCCTTTCGGCGCCCCAGGCAGCGAATTGGGCTCCGGCCTGGCTTGCCTGCAGTCGGCGCCCAGTCGGCTTGGCTGGGAGGGGAGCCACGCTGCCTCTCTCAGGAGGACGCCCCCCCCCCCCAGGACGTGTTGGCAGGGCCCTTGTGAACACTGGCGCGTTGGCGAGGACAGCGGCGCCCCAAGACGGGCACGGGCGCAGATCGCCTCCTTCTCACGACCTCTATGACCGCATCCTCCTCCTCCTCCATCCCTCCCTCGCTCAGGTGTGCCCGGCGGGCTGGCCCCGTTCTGTTTGCACGGCCAGTCCTCCCCCCCCCCGCCCCGCGCGTGCCACAGCCCCGACCACTCTGAAACGGTTTCGCCTAAGAGCAAATAACGTGAAATGTCCCCTCTGTGCAAGCCAGGACCCGACTCGGGGAAGCAGAAGCATTTCTGCTTCAGACGAACTCAGCTCGGCGGGCTGAACCCGTTTTCAGGCCACACATTTCTGGGGCTTCGCTGAGCGGCGGATCGGGCCGGGTGTCCGACGGTAGAGAAAGCGGCTTCGCTTCCAGTGGTCCCGTTTCAAGGCACTGCAAATCGGGTTGGGGGGTGGTGGTGGTGGTGGTTTAATTCAGTTCGGAAAGGCAAGAGCGACGCGACTCCCTTTTTTTTCCGTTTTTTTTTTTTTTTTTTTTGCAAGTTAGGCGCGGGGACCCAGAAAGAAAAGCGCAGGATATTGGGGGGGACGGGGACTTGACGGAATTGTGCGGGATCTCGGCTTCTGCCACAGCAAAGGAGACCTGAATCCTTTGATTAAACTGACAGGTTTTTTTTTCCTTCCCCCCTAGAGATGGGGAAAGGCATGTGGGAGTTGGGGGGGGGGAGAGAAACAAACTGGAGGGGGGATTTTATGTAAATGAGCAACTCCGAAATGTATTACAAATCCACTGTAATAAACCTGACAGTTTTGACAGTATTGACAACATAAATATATGTTGGAACACTGCACTTTCAGACACTTAAACCGATGGAGCAATAAAAAGATTCGACTACAATATTTCAAATAATCGACATTGATGTTTTGATACATCATTTTTATACCTCCAATCGATCCCCTCCCCCTCCCGCGGTGACCGGTCAATTTTAAGTAAAAACCGCCCGCAATTATTTACGTTATTGCCAATGACGACCTAATAACCGTTTTCAATTAATTACACCTGAAGGACGCGTTGGGAGGGCCCCGCGGCCGTATATACGGCGCCCCATCGGGCCCTTCGACGGGGAGGACAAAACTGACCCGCCCGTCTAAGGCGTCCGTCCGTCCGTCCGCTCCTCCGTGGCGATTTGGGGGCGGGGGGGGGAAGGTGCGGGTCCAAAGAAAGGCGACCCGGTTGCTCGCATTTGGGGCTGCGACGTGCGCACTTCTGACAGCTCTCGCCAGCGGGGAGGGAGGAAGGCAGAGCCCCCGCGTCCCCGCGCTCCCTTCTCCGGGCGCGGCGTGGAGCCGGGAGGCCGCACGGAGCACCTTGGCTTCCGCGCCTGGGTTCCGCCAGGGGCCCCTCCAGGCACTGGCCAAGTGGGGGAAGGCCAGGACGGTGGCGGAGGGGTGGGTGACGCTGGCCCCGTCGGCGGGGCGGAGGGCCAGGGAGGAAAATCGCGCGTTCCGGCTAACCCAGGCGGGCTGAGAGAGAGAGAGAGAGAGAGAGAGAGAGAGAGAGAGAGAGAGAGAGGAAGGAGCCCGCTGTTAGGGTCAGGGCAATATTTCGCCGAAGCCCCCTTTGCCCAGCCCCTGCCGACTCCCCATCCTCTCGGCCCCTCTCGCCAAGAACCCAACCGACCAGCCGGCCGAAGTGGAAGTGAAGCGCCAGCTTCACCTCGGGCGAGACGTCGCCTTCCCGGCCAGAGCCCTGGGATTTCCCTTCCCACGCTGCGTGGAAACACGCACGACTTTCCTCGGGAGCTACAAAACGAGGGATCCTCGCGCCTCGCCTTAGGATGCGATTCCGCTGGAAGAAGCCGGGCAGGGCAGGGCAGGGCGGCCGCCCCCCCCCCCCCAGGGGTGGCCCCAAGGCGGGCGACCCGCAGTCCAGGGCTGCCATCCTGTGGGTTTCTCGCGTCGCAAAATTCCCCACATCGAGTTTAGGGTTACTAAAAAGTGTGTGTGAGAGAGAGAGAGAGAGAAAAGAGACTCTTTCAAGGTGAAAACGCTCCTTGATCTTTCAGCGGTTGTGAACTCGTCGTTTAGGACCATCGACAGCATCACCTTCTGAAACTACTTTTGGTAATGCGGCCAGATCTCATTTAACCATAGGAAGTGTGTGTGTGTGTGTGTGTGTGTGTGTGTGTGTGTGTGTGTGTGTGTGTGTGTGTGTGTGTGTAGAGAGAGAGAGAGAGAGAGAGAGAGAGAGAGAGAGAGAGAGAGAGGCAATCTTGAGGGGCTGTGTGGAAGCAGCGGATTCTGCGAGTGTTGGAGTCCCGCCAGATAGCGCTAGAGGGCTGTTTATGGACTCGCTTCTTCAGTTCAGCGGGATCTGTACAGAATAAACAGGAGAGATAAAGAAATAAGGGGAGGCGGGGAGGGGACCACCGCTCCACAAGTGCCATTTTAATTCCTAGAGGTGTTTGGGGAGTATAATAGAGACTTGCAAGTGAATAAAGAACCTGGAGTTCATGTTGATTTTGAAAAGGGGGGGGGAGAACAGAAAGGGAGGGTGCCAGAAGTTAACAGGTAACTAAATTGAACGTCCCCCTAATCCAACTTTCAAAGATCGCAATCATATAGCGCGAGGTCAAGAAAAGTTCACCCTGATGGGTTAGCATTGACTTTCTGGAGGGAAAGGCTTTTGAAAAGTAAGGAATGAGTCGCTGGAAATAAGCGGGGAAAGGAGAAAAAAGAAGCGGGGAATAGAAAGAGCGCGAAATTCACTCCAAGTCACTCGCGGGCCAGAATCAATGGGCGTCTCCATTCATTTCAGTGGAGTGCACGGTCCCATATTTACGATCGTGCATTTGACAATACTGAAGGGTCTTGGAAGGACGGGGCGGGGGTTAAGGAGGAAAATCAAAATACAACGCTACTCGCCAAACGCGCTTTACCTAAACCTAAAGAAAATAGCCAAACATTCCGATTATAGACCGATTCAGCCAAAATACTAGATTCCAACCAAAGAGAAAGAATTTAAAGATTACCCGGGAGAATTTCTCGCTCTCTTTTTTTTTAAAGTCGATTCAATTTACAGGCATTATTTTGGGTTAACTGGGCTGCTTTAGAAAGCTCAAATCGCATTTTTAGGACTTGGGGGGGTTATAATTAAAAAATTGCATAACAATAAGATGCTGCCTTTCTCACCTACCTGATTAATAAAGAAAATGGAACTTCTAGAATAAAAAAAGAAAATCATGCGGAGGTTACTTAACAATACTGAACAGAAAGCGTACTCTTTCATTAAGTGTATTCTTTCATTCAGTCTGTCGCAGTTCTCACAACATATTCCAGAGCCAAGATTTAAATAATCTCACGTTTTCTTTACAGTAAAATGGGGGCACCTTTCTCGATCCAGAAATGATCGAGAAACCTCATTCTTCATCTCAGCAAACAAACAAACCCTGAGTAAAGTTACAAACAAGATTACAACTGAAGTTGTTTGTCCCTCCAGCGAGGGGCCGATTGTTCTAACAGATGTAGAAGAACCTAAGAGGATTTAAACCACGCGAATTTAATAAAACCAGATTAGGTACCTGTACTTTCCACACTGTTAGAGACCCCAAGTTAGTGGGACCAGAGTCGCTATTCGGATAGAGAGATAGATAAATATCTATCAAGGGAGGAAACGGGGGATTTCCGGGCGGTGGTCAAAAGCAAGATTTGGTATTTGTGTCCCGCCTCCCCCCCCCCAACATGTTCTTCTCGGTAAAGCTTACAGGGTGGAAATTAAAGAAATCTCCTTTGGGAATTCTCAGATGTTACCTGTTGTGCAAATCGAAGAGAGGCAACGTTTAAAAGATACCCAACGGGTACAGATAGCCGCCTTCGGAAGTCTCGCTGCCAAAAACAGGCTCTTGACATTCTAGGATTTTCTCACCTAGTCCTAACTCGGGCAAAGAGGCGATTTGGGAGTTGGAAGCGAATCGGTTTCAGCATCCGCAGCGGTTCTGGCGCACTTGCCAAATGCGCTTCGGAGGGGATCTTTCGCCTGCTGATTGTCTCCGGATTGTTTTTCTTGAAACGGATCTGGTGCCCTTAATGACTCCCCACGCAGCTGGACAGCTCCTTCTCGGACACTGAGAACCCTCACCCCCAACTGACCCCAATTTGACACCACAAGATGAAATTTTACCGCCTGTTAAAACCATTTCCAGCCTGGGCCCAAAAAGGAGGAAGCCGGCTGTGGCCGAGAGGCATCTGCACACCGGACACCTCGCTTCTTTTCGGACTGCGGCCGGCAGCCGAAAAAGAGCAGCCCCGGATGCGTCGCGTCTCTCACACTTTGCAGCAGGACGAGCCTTTGATGGGACAAGAGCGGGAGGAAACCGTCTCCTTTCATCGCCCGGCATTCCCCAGTTCCAGAAGGACCGGCTCCTACCGACTCAGGGCAGACCGGCCTCCTTCTCCTCCTCGCCTTCGGGATTCCGAGGGCGTCCTGCTCTTGAGGAGGCAGCGAAGGGTCGCTTTCCAGCAGCCCCTACACTAGGATTTGCAGGACCCCGAGGCTGCGAGCCGAGGTCCGCCTCTCTTTTCGAGAGGGTCTTCACGAACCCTAAGGAGAGCGTGAAATTGACCGCGTTCTGTTTCTGCCTTCTCCTCCCGGGTAACTTCAAAAGGCAACAGAGGAAGAAAACCCCAGCACTGCACGTGAACGGGAGCGGGCCCTCGCAGGCACCGAGAAGCCGCATTTGAGATGGCAAACATGTCACGGCTGAGTTTTCAGAATTTTTTTTTTTTAAGGCTATTTAGTTGTTTCAGACACACGCTGAGCTCTGTCTGGAACGAGATTCAGCTCAGAAAGTGTCGTCGTGTAAGTTAATGTCCTAGGAAACTCTAGGCACCAGTTATGATTGGAAGCAAATTCAAAAACTTTCTTCCCAGTACACCCCACCAAGCCTTATCATGTCCATGAAAGTCTTCTGTGGAACAACTCCCTTCTCCGCCTCATCCTAAAGTTATCTGAACGGACACACACACACACACACACACACACACACACACACACACACACACACACACACAC
>JAJKFI010013126.1:0-54482 GCA_029204185.1 Lerista edwardsae
GGCATTGCCCTTGGAGGCGGGGCTCTCCTGACCTTAGCGCCCCCCCCGGCTTCAATTGAAGCCAAGGGAGAAGTGCTGAAGCCCCGCCTCTGTCACTGACATCATGACGCAAGGCGGCATGATGTCACAGCGTGAGGGCACAACGCGTGCCTTGCCCCAGGCGCAGGCAAGGCACGCTACGCCCCTGCTCCATCACCCTATGTAATGGCAGGTGTGAGGCCTAGCTACTGCCACCCATTTCATGTTGAGATCTAGCCACTGTCTCACATCTTGTGTGCCTGTCAGCAATCTTCTGCCTGTCTCTCAGAGGTGGGGGAGCTACCTGCATGCCCACTGAGCAGTTCTCATGAGAAGCAAGAGAAGTTAGACTCAAAACAAAGACCTTAGCTGCCGCCCTTGGCCAATGTTATGAGAATGGGGCGACAAGATGCTGTCCACTTCGAAGTCCCGAATTATGTTTGTTTTATGTGTAGCAATTAAGCTAGGTATCCTCCACCCTAATGAGGGAAGCATCTCCTGTTGACCTCCTTGTTGGCATGTGTCTGTCCCATTATCTATAGCACGTGACTGATAAGATGTCCCTTATCTGTCGCAGGTGCATAACAAGAGCTCTGCTAATGAGAGGAACAGCTCCCTCTTGTTGAGATGAAAGGTCTCTTAGAGTGCAATCCTAAACCAGAGCTAGGCCAGCTTAAGCTAAGCCAGCAAAGTTTGGCCAGCACAAGGGCCACCGCAAAGTGTGTTTGGACCACTCTCGAAGTCAGGGAGGATGGTGCACATCAGTGTGCTGGCCTCTCTGACTCAGAGAGTGGTCCAAACATACTTCACGGTGTACCTTGTGCTGGCCAAACTTTGCTGGCTTAGCTTCAGCCGGCCTAACTCCTTTTAGGATTGCGCCCTTAATGATGTGACCCTATATCATTGTGCTGTGAAATAATTGGTTTTGGCCAATTAGCACTGGTGGCCGGGCCGTGGGCACCTGCCAGCATGCATGGGCGGTGGGTGGGCCAGCACACATGCCAACCTGGGAGGGAGGCGGGCCCACGATTCGGCCTAAGGCCAAATCCTAAGCCCATCTAGGAGGCCGCGCAGGAACAGATCCATGTAGCGCAATGGGGAGGCTGGAGCCTCCCCTCCAGTAAGGGTGCAAACGTCCCCTTGCTGTGGGAATGCGCCAGCCTCCCCAAAGCAGCACTAGGCTATGGCGCAGGCCCGTCGGCCTCGCCATTCCGACGCTGCTTAGGTTTGTGCTCTTAGTTACATTCAGTGATGTCATGCAGGGGGTACGCGGGGGTACGCGAGTACCTGTTTCTAGGATTACAGCTGGCCCCGCCCACTCATTGACTCCGCCCCCTGCAACGTTTGAATTTCCTGCACGCTTGAGTTGCCTGCACGTTCTCAGAGCCAGGAAGGCAGCGAGCAGAGCCTTGCCTTGCCTTGCCACTGAAAAATGAGCTGCTCTGGGGTTTTGGAACTGTTGGGTCACTTTACCATGATGCCAGGCCTCCTTAACATGTTCTGGGGGTGCTGTGGAATACTGTTGCAACTGTTAGGTCAGTTTAAAACTGTCTGAGGCCTCAAAAAGGGCTTTTTTCATGTCCCTTCCTGCCACTTCCGGCTTATGATGCCACTTCCGGTGGGCGGGTCCCGACACGTGCCAATCAAAAGTGAGTACCTGTTGTTAAATCATTTAGATGACACCACTGGTTACATTCAAAGATCAACTATTTTGTATTCCAATTGGATATTAGAAATCAGCACTGTTTAAAGCTGCAGGGGAATGCAATTAGGTGCAGTAGAAGCTGCAGCTTTTCCAAGAAGACATAAACATATACAGTACAGTGTAGATAAATGTATCTTCATCAATGAAGAACGCTGTTGGATGCACCTCATGTGATTGCTGTTGTTTATGTCTCTCTCCTGTTTTGTCCTTTATTTACAGGCTGTAATCACATTTGTATCTGCATTGGATAGGAAATTTGATTTTAACCAGGAGTGATTGTCAATGTCTTTGGTGCTTTATTTGCTGCTAATCGATTTATAATTCTTAATCAATTCTGGAGCAATGCTAGGTCTGGAATGTTCATATCTATTTGTCTCTTTGGTGATAGTTTAGTAGTCCCGTGTGCTGAGATGTGGGCCTAACACCCGTGTCATGGAAAATAAACTACATCACATTGCAAAGCTGATTCTAGATGTTATCCTCTGCATTTTGGTGGAAGGTTGTTGGGCACAATATCAACAAAGTGATCAGACTGAGCATGAAAATCAGGTTGCATTTCATCCCGCGATGATCATTGCTCTGTCACACTCTTATATACTCAATGTGGCATCACCAAGGCGAACACATTCTGGCAGGTCTAGTAATGATGATGCGGTCATAATCTGTGCCTGACATTGTTGTTCATGCTCTGTGCTCAGCTAGGTGATCTTGTTACTTCGGTGTAGGATTCAATTATCCGGTACTCATCTGCTTTTAAGATGGCAAAATGCTCATCTTCATAATTGTTGTTAAGAGGACATTCAAGGATATTCTGTATAATTTTGCCTCTGTATGTATTTATTTTATGTGAGTTTCCACAGCTCTTCAATCCAATGTAGAGGTTATACCAAGCACAAGGCTGCAATGCTAACTCACTACTGAATCCCAACCTGGAGTTTCTGGAAGGAACATGGATTTGCCGTAGAAGAAGAACAGGGGAGTGAGGAAATAAGAGCGCAATCCTAACCTGGAGTTAGGCTGGCACAGTTGGGCCAACAAAGTTTGACTAGCACAAGGGACATCATAAAGAATGTTTGGACCACTCTTGTGTTAAGGAGGCCAGCACTCATCCTCCCTGACTCCAAGAGTGGTCCAAATGCACTTTACGATGGCCCTTGTGCCGGCCAAAATTTGCTGGCCTAACTGTGCCAGCCTAACTCTAGGCTAGGATTGTGCTTGAAATGGTATCTTTGGCAGGAAGTCATTTGCTTTCTGTGTAGTCTGCTGGGAAAAGTTTCAGAACTGAAGGCAGGACTCAGGGTCCCGAAACAACAAGATAGCTAGGAAACTTACAATTTGTATGTAACAGAGATAGGACTGTGAGCCATGAGACTCAAGACTCAAATTGTGAAAATGCCACATTTTTGTGACTCGTATTGGACTCGAATCAGGGATGTCATTGACTCAGGCGTGACTCAAGACTCGCGGCAATGACTCGGAAAAGAGTCGTGACTTGAATTTAACTCGAGTCCTGACTCTTCTGCGTTTGTGTGCTTGCTTGCTTTTTTTCTCTCCCATCACTTCTGCCCCAGAAGACCCTGTGGGTGATCTGGAAGCTGTCAGGAAGGCTGCCCTTTTTTCTCCCATCACTTCTGTGTTGCCCCGGAAGACCTCGTGGAGGTGGGTCCAGACCAGGAAGGGGTCAGGATCCCAGGTGAACTGCTGCTACTGAGAGCCACCCCCTCCCACCTGTTCTTTCCCCCAGCACGACCTGCTCCCCACATAAATCTGCCCATGATCCCTCCCTAAATTTCCCCCAATGCCAACTAACCATCAGGACACTCTCACCTGCACCTGGCCTCTGGACGTTTACTCTGGCAGCTACAGCCTGCTGAACAGCAGAGCGGTTTTCCTGCCATCGATCCGGGACTTATGCTGATGGATCACAAACTCCACCAGCTTAAGCTCCAGATAGTGCACTCAAACCCGTAGCCAAATTAAAATGGATCATTCATGAGTCATCAGTTTAAATTGTAGGAAAGGTGGCATTTATATGTATGAAATGCTGCCAAGCCTTGAACCCAAGATCTTTTGTATGTGCTTCCAAAACAGGCACATTCTAGAAAGATCCATCACAAAATTCCTTGTAATTTAAATTACTTCAATGCACTATATGCTTGGGTAAAGTAATAATAATAATAATAATAATAATAATAATAATAATAATAATACTTGGATTTATATACCGCCTTTCTTAGGTCACCAGATTTCTCTGATGACTATAACTCAAGGCGGTTTACATGGGCAGACTTTATTCAGAAACCCGAAGGTTTTTACAATTTATATAGAAATGTTCTATCTTTCAAGAACTACACACATACAGATGGATCTTTCTGGATTTAGTCCTTCTTTCTGGCCGTGCATTTGTCTTCTTGCTGACTGATAAATGGCTTCCCTGCTCCCACCAGAGAAGCGGCTGAACTTCGGCACAACTCCCCCTCTCACAAGGAAGCCGAAGCTCAGCTGTTAATCAGCCGCAATTAACGAGGTCTGCCGCTCACAGAGACTTCCAGCTGTCCCGAACTGGCGACCTTCAGATCTTCAGCTCTTATCTTCAGGCAAACGGAGGCATTAACCCTCTCGACTAAATCTAAAGTAACACTGTGTTAACATTTTTATTTACAGAGCATGATTCCCATAGTACAAGCCAATGCACATGCTTGTATATCAAGGCTAGCATTACTAGGAGAAGACTTCTTATTCTTGTTTACTGCATGGTGTCATGTGGTATTTTAGCTTGCTATCTCATGTGCATCCAGCTGCCAGAAGTGCTCTTTTTCATCTCGATACCTGTCACTGTCATAGAAGAGTAACATGATTTGGACTTTAAAAAAAATTCTTCATAATGGGTAATACTGCACAGCAGGGCTGATAATGCCTGACCTACTACTGGAAATGCAGTTTGAGGTGAAATTATGTATTTCAATCAATCAATCACTAGTATTTATATACCGCTTTTCAACATAAAGTTCACAAAGCGGTTTACAGGCAAATAATAACATTAAAGTTAAATGGCTCCCTGTCCCAAAAGGGCTCACAATCTAAAGGAATGGAGAACACCACCAGCAACAGCCACGAGAAAGACACTGTGCTGGGGTGAAGAGGGACAATTGCTCTCCCCCTGCTAAATATTAGAGAACACCACTTGAAAAAGTGCCTCTTGCCCAGTTAGCAGGGGTCAGAGATTTAACCCAGCAGGAAGTGTGGACTGATGTTTGAGCTGCTGGTACTGCCTGAAGCTAAGCAGGAGAATCTGTGATCCATTTTTTATTTTTATTTATTTATTTATTTATTTATTTATTATTAGATTTTTACCCCGCCTTATTGTGCCCGAAGGCACCCAAGGCGGCATTACAATATATATATATAAAAAAAACAATATAACAATTCACATTAAAAAACAATTAAAACAGTATTAATACAATCAAAAATTAAGAACACAATTAAAAACAAATTTAAAAACAATTTAAAAAACAACAAGCCCCGTGGATTATAATAACCAGCCAGCCTGTCAACAGTTAAAAGCTTTTTGGAATAAAAAGGTCTTCAGCCTTTTTTTGGATGGGAGACAGAACACCAGGCTGTGACAAGCTGCAGAACCTGTTGTGGCAGAACAGGGTCACTTTGGAACTGATTAGCCAATGCGGAAATGTGGTGAAAAGGCCAGCCAGGACCAGTCTCTACAGTCTAGACTGGACTTACTATCACCTGCTGAAGCTCCATGTCACATGGCCAGAGGAGAGAACCACACTGTGAAGGCTACATCTGGGACTGAGGATTCGGAGAATCGCAGAATACTGTATATTTGTTTAAAAAAAAAAAAAACCATTGGAAAAGGGTGGTTTAGACTAGCCTGCCCATGTAAGCCGCCTTGGACATTTGCTGGGGAATACATTCTTCAAAATAAATGAATAAATAAATATTCTGCCCTGAAGGTTTTATATTCATTACTGCTTTCATCTTCAAAACAAAACTGCAAAAAAAAAAATCTCTTTTGTTCCTTTGTTCCCATTTGATAGATTGGGAAGCTGAGGCTGAGGTCTGCATAAAGCTTCCTGGTAGCTCCATGGCTGGGCTGAAATTTAGGGTGCAATCCTCACCTGGAGCTAGGCCGGCACAAGCTAGACCAGCAA
This sequence comes from Lerista edwardsae, assembly GCA_029204185.1. NCBI lineage: Eukaryota > Metazoa > Chordata > Lepidosauria > Squamata > Scincidae > Lerista > Lerista edwardsae. The sequence continues at coordinate 5,896 of JAJKFI010013126.1, forward strand.
AGTTTGGCTGGCATCAGGGACACCATAAAGCACGTTTGGACCACTCTCTGAGTCAGGAAGGATGGCGCATGTCTGTGTGCTGGCCTCTGACTGAGGCCGTAACATAGACATAACATAGACATAAAATACATACATAACATGGACGTGACCAAAATGTGGGTCATTTTCTGCATAAATCTGCCTTATTCTAAGCCAGGATATTGGTCTATTTAGGTCAGTATTTTCTGTCTACTCTGGCCATCAATGGGTCAGTCTGCAGTCTTTCCAAGTCTCTTTGGAGATACCAGAAACTGGACCAGTACACAAATGTGTAGCTCTTTCACAGAGCTACTTCCACAAACTACTTTTAGGAGTGAAATGCCTCCAAAATAAGCAACTCTCCACAATATAAATGTATGCATCTGATGGACCACACAACTATTTCCAGATGGGTAGACTCTGCTTGGTGTTCCATATGTACTTTTTAAACCCAAAATTAAACAAACATTAGCACTGTTGTTCTCTCTCACTGTTCAGTTCCCAAACAGACATGTAATCTATGTGCCTTCTGGGAACGACCTCTGAAGCCATGCACCCCCCATTCCCTCAGTCAAGAGCATTGGCTTGGTGGACTCCTTAAGTGGATCTGTTTTAGGTTTTAAGGGAAATTCTATATGCACGTATAGGCATTTATGGTTAGGAACACCAAATATTTATACTGTGGAGGAGTAATAAAAAGTTATAAATAAATTTCAAGGCCGTCTAGGACTTTGCCTGGAAATGAAGTCCTTCCTACACAGTTGTATATAAGCTTTTATTTAGTAAGGACCATAAAACTCATGAGGGTTAATTGTCTTAAGAAACTAGATCCAATTATAATCTAACTCCCTTAATACAGGAATTCTTCAAGTGGTTTGTGAACATAGCTCTGTGAAAGAGCTACACATTTGTGTACTGGTCCAATCTCTGATATCTCCAAAGAGGACTTGGGAAGACTGCAGATTGACCCCTTGCTGGCCAGAGTAGACAGACAATACTGGCCTAAATAAATCAATATCTTGGCTTAGAATAAGGCAGATTTATGTGAAAAATACCCACATTTTGGTCATGATCTAACTGGGCAAGAGGCACTGCTAACTGGGCAAGAGGCACTTTTTCAAGTGGTGTTCTCTAATATTTAGCAGGGGGAGAGCAATTGTCCCTCTTCACCCCAGCACAGTGTCTTTCTCGTGGCTGTTGCTGGTGGTGTTCCCCATTCCTTTAGATTGTGAGCCCTTTTGGGACAGGGAGCCATTTAACTTTAATGTTATTATTTGCCTGTAAACCGCTTTGTGAACTTTATGTTGAAAAGCGGTATATAAATACTAGTGATTGATTGATTGATTGATTGATTGATCTAGCCAAAACTAAGCTCTTGCAGCCCATTGGTTTCAGTGGCAGATGTTTCTCCCACTGAAAGCAATGGAATGGGCAGCAGCCCAATCCTGACCTGCCTGGGTGCCGTGGGCAGATTGTGAATCCACTGGGAGACCGTAGCAGACGCCATCTTGTTTTCCTTTCTTCTCTTTTGGAGGCTCAACAACAGCCTCCAGAGGAGAAAGAAGGGGGCAGCAGGCAGATCATAAAGCTGCTAGGAGACTGTAGCAGATGCTGTCTTGGCTTGCCATTTGAAGCATGCCCCTTCATGCCCTGGAGTGGTACCTGGAGCACACACCCCTTTCTAGCTATGCCACAATCCAGGAAATGGTGGAGTTGGAAAATAGATTCAGCTTCCAAAAGATAAAGTCCTAGTCTGGTTAACTACCAGCATTAGCACTGGCCAAAAAATAATAAAAAAAAAATCCAAAAATGCATGCAGGAATTCAATAATTCTGCTCTGAACACATCTAAACCTTGACAGTGCAATCCAAACCCTTCCCACTTGCACTATAAAGCATGTGCGCGCCAGCACTTCTGGCGTGGCACAGGCACAGGCACCCGCATCGATGCAGCAGTGCCGGCACAGGCCGTCAAGTTCAGCTGGCGCAGGGGCGGTTCTGGGCGGGGGGGAAGGTGGGAGGGAGGGCGGAATGGGTCAGAGGTGGGTGTTCCAGGAGGCGGGAAGCATCCAACCCCCCCATCCCTGACTCACATGTCTCGAATTCAGGCCACATAGTGTCCTTGAATTTACACCTGCTCAACAGCAGGTGCAGAACCAAGTAGTCCACAACGGTGGCTAGCGCCTGCCCTGGAGCAAGGGGACAAATGTGCCCTTGCCCAGTGGAGGCTCCAGTCTGTTCCAAGCCTGTGCTGTATACAACACAGGCCCACCAGCCTGCCTGTTCCAGTGCAGGTTAGGATTGCGCCTTTAATTTCCACAGTCCAATTTACAGGTCTAAGGGCGCAATCCTAAACTGAGTTAGGCCGGCATAAACTAAGCCAGCAAAGTTTGGCCAGCACAAGGGCCACTGTAAAGTATGTTTGGAGCACTCTCGGAGTCAGAGAGGCCAGCACACAGACGTGAGCCATCCTCCCTGACTCCAAGAGTGGTCCAAACACGCTTTATGGTGGCCCTTGTGCTGGCCTAACTTTGCTGGCTTAGTTTATGCCGGCCTCACTCCAGTTTAGGATTGCACTCTAAAACTGTGCAAGAATTCCTTCCAAAAATTTTGATCCTAACGTGAAGAAAACACGATGCATTTGGCCTTCTCCCTTTTCTTTCACTTTGCAGTTGTGCACGATGGATTGGCTAATTCACTATGAGAGACGATAAAGCAGGTTCATTGGTAGGGACATGGCATGCGGCGGGTATAACGCACATCGAGCAGCAATAAAGAGATAATTAACTGAAGGGTTACACGTATCGCGCTATCCTTCCTCCTTGGGAATGCCAATAAAAAGGGGGCAAAATCTTGCAACAATGCATGGGCTTGACAATACAATCGCACAGTGGATGTTCACAGCCTATTTGCATTTCCTCTGAAGAGCTCTTGACATGGAAGTGCCATGTTTCTAAACCTTTCAAGGATGAGCTGCTGACAGAAGCCCGGCATTAGCAGTACAGGACTGCGGTGTGGTCCTGAGTCATCCATCCACTTTGATTATGCTCAATTGACACATAATTCTGTAGTTTTCTGGGGTTGCGTTAACAAGGCAGGACACAACTGGGCCGGCTTCTCAACGGCGATAATTCCAAATACCTCTAACGGGTGCAACAGAGTTACACCCATTTACACCGCGGTGCTCCTTCCACCGCATTCCCAACTGGTTGGTTCTTTCATAGCTTTGCGCACAATGAGATTAATATCATTTGCCTCTTTTTCCCAAACATGAAAAAAAAATTCAGAAAAAAACCCAGATTTTTTATGTTGGTGAAGGGCTATAGCGAGCGAGGCCGGCTTCAGTAGTGCTGGGGCCAGTAGTGTCATCCGGCAATGAGCTGCCGGAACACTAGGCGGGACTTACTGCTTGATTGACAGGCTGTCTGTGACGTGTCACCACCTGCCCGCCCTCCCTCCGGTTGGCGTGCCCCTCTGCTGCTTGCACAGGCACCCGGCGCACCCCCTAGGCAAGCGGGCACCCCCTCCGAAGCCAGGGGTGCCCGCGCGGCAGGCGGGCAGGCGGCGACACGTCACGGATGGGCAGCCAATCAGGTGGTAAGTCCCGCCTAGCGTTCCGGCAGCTCATTGCTGGATGACACCGCTGGCTGGGGCCCAATGTGGGCCATTCCCACCAAGCTCCCGCTCACCAAGAAATCCACTTGCGGTGCAATGCATAGCACCTGGAAATAGTTGGGGGTGATATTATAATGTAATCGCCAACAATTCCAGGTGGCCCATTTTGGGCTGCTCAGGGGCAGAGGCAGGTGGGAGGGCCCAAGGTGAAGCTGCTCTGCTGACTTAGAGTCCATCAAGATCCCGGCTGCTGCAGCAGGCAATAAGCTCACAGTGCGTGCGCCGGAGCCCCCAAAGTGCGGGGCCCAATGTGACGACATTGGCTTAAGGCCAGCCCAGATAGACTACAGGAAGGGAAGACGAGCAGTAAAATAAATATTGCCTGAAGTGATCAGGTAACTCCAACTTTCATCCTTGGGAATGTTGGGGGTTATGTGTCACAGGTGACAAGACGTCTTTGCCCAAAAACCAGCCACAGTACTGTACCCACTTCTCAAGGGCACAATCCTATGCAGTGCTGGAATGGTGAGACCGACTTGGCAGCGCCATATCTGATGCTGCCTAGGAGAGTCCCAAGCCTGCTCAAGTCCTGCCCCTGCCTCCTCCCTCCCTCCCATCCCCGTGCCACCTCGACACGGAACCTCCCTTGCGCCGTTACCGGCTTCGGTCAGCGTGAGAGAGGCTCAGCGCGGGCACAGCAGGGCTGGCACTCCCTGCAGCGCCAGTCCTATTGCTCAAGCACTGACGTAGGGGTGCAGATTGGCGCCCCCGTATCGGCGCTCCACCCCTTCCGTTGACGCAATGATGTAGCGTTGATTCAAGGGGGCGCAATAGGATTGCTCTGTAAATGATCATTATTTGTGCTTCAGGTGAATCGTGTTTCTAGAGATCTGTTCTCCCAACTAGCCATAAGCTATGCTTCCTCAGTAACATACTGTAGTTATGGGGGAGGGACGGTGCAGTAATTATGCAGGTGCCACAATGTGCCATGTAAGCGGCCCCTCCCACTTGCCATTGGAACCATTCTGGGCAGAGACAACAACTGCTTTGCTGTTGCTGCCCAGGATGACTCCAATGGCAAGTGGGCGGGGCCACTTCCATAGTGCATTGCTGTGTATGCAATGTTTGCCATGTGCCTGCCATAGCTATGGTTGCCTGAAAATCACAGCTAAACAACCATCCAAGGCATCCAACTCCCGTCAGTATTTCCAGCTTTAACTTCTCTGCCAATACATGTGAAGGGGATGATGGTGGATTAGCTTGTTTGGAGCTGAGCCCTGAGATTAAGATGCTTTCCTGCTAAGCCTTCTTTTGTTGTGACCCCAGGCTCAGTGTGCAAAAGTCATTTTCCTGTGTGTAGTAGCCCTGGGGACACCCCGACAGAAAGTACCAGAAATGATTCTAAACTCAGCCAAGGAGATATTAAGATTAAGGTTTAGAAATACTGCCGGACTATAGTTTAACTATCAAAGCAGTTTAACGCATAGCAATGGCCTGCAGATGGAGGTGGCCAATTACTTGACTGATCAGTGGTAGTTAGGAAAATGCTGGAGACAATGCATTTATATAGTCTAGGTAAAAGACACTTTTCTGGAAGGCAAAGCATTGGCTGGACTAACCACTAGGTTAGGTCCCTTATTAATTCTTAGATTCTACTTCAATGGTATCCATTGGGCCATTAGGCCACAGAAGGATAAGAAAGAGGTTGTAATGCAGGAGATGTGGCCTGATGGTTGAGCTGCTGGTACTGCCTGAAGCTAAGCAGGAGAATCTGTGGTCTGTTTCTGGATGGGAGACAGAACGCCAGGCTGTGACAAGCTGCAGTACCTGTTGTGGCACAGCGGAGTCACTGTGGAGATGATTAGCCAGTGCGGGAATGTGGTGAGAAGGCCAGCCGGCAAAAGAGCAGAGTCCAACCTTGAGGACCTGTCCAGGCTGGACTTGCAATCACCTGCTGAAGCTCAATGTCACACGGCCAGAGGAGAGAACCACACTGTGAAGGCTGCATCGGGGACTGAGGATTTGGTGAATCGCAGAATACTGCATATTTGTCAACTACAGGATTGCACCCTGGGTGGGAGGATGGGACACTGGAAAGGGGGGGAGGGCTGTGCTGTTGGAGAAGGATCCAAGTCTGCATTCTGCTTTGACATCTGAGCTGGAATGCTTGAATTCAGAGCTATGCAACGTAACAGCAGAAACATTTTGTGTAGCAGTCGTGGTCCTGCCATTGAACTGGGGGGGGGACAATTGCCCCCAGACACCACCCACTGCAGCTGTGTGTAGTGTGCCAAAAGCGTTCTGAAACCTTCAGAATGCCTTCAAGTATTACTTCTGGTTTTTGTCAAAAAACCAAAAGAATTGGTTAAAAGTGTTCTGAAGGCTTCAGAATGTTTTTGGCATGCAACCAGTGGTGGGATTGAGGGGGAACGCGGGGGGACGGCTTTCCACTTGTTGGAACGTTGGCTGGCTCCGCCCACCCACTGACATCGGCTGGCATCTGGCTATTTTTTTCTCCGTGTTTTTTTTTTACGTTGTTTTTCTTCGGTTGTGCGCGCGCTCCGCCCCCAGTTCTGCAACATTTGAACTGGAGGCGGCGGTGGCCAGCAGCAGCGGTGGCCCGGCAGCGGCGACAGTGGCGGGAGATGGCAGCAGGTAGGCCTGGGCTCCCTCTGTGGTGTGGCCTGCCTTCTCCCCGTTCCCCCTCGTTCTCCCCATCCCCCCCCTCCCGCAGCAGTAAAAACAACCCAGCTGGCTGGCTCCGCGGCATGGCCTGCCTTCTCCCCATTCCCCCTCGTTCTCCCCGTCCCCACTCCCTCCCGCAGCAGTAAAAACAACCCAGCCGGCTGGCTCCGCAGCGTGGCCTGCCTTCTCCTTGTTCCCTCTCGTTCTCCCCGTCCCCACTCCCTCCCGCAGCAGTACGAAAGAAGAATGTTGTGGAATGGTTGGTCTAGTTTTTTGGGCTTGCTAGCCCACTTAAAAATGCACAGATGCCTGCTGAAACTGTTGTGGGGTGGTTGGTCTAGTTTTTTGGGTGCCAATTTACAGTTCATGTCATTTTATTGTGTTACAATGACAGCACTTCCTGCTTGACTATGTCACTTCCTGCCACAACATCACTTCCGGCTATGACCTCACTGCCTGCCACAACATCACTTCCGGCTATGACGTCACTTCTGGTGGGCAGGTCCTGACACAAGTGCCAATCAAAAGTGAGTTCCCCTTGCTAAATCATTTAGATCCCACTACTGCATGCAACAGAAGGTGAGTGGAGGGAAGGAGGGTAGTCACAGGGGTGGTGGTAGTCTGAGGTCCTGCCCCTGGTTGGGGAAAGGGCCAGGGATGCGACTGCTTTGGTTGATTGCAGCTTAGGTTTGAAGCCTAAATTGATGATGTCACTTCCATCCGTGACATCACTTCCAGATTAATGGCATCACTTCCAGTGGGTCCTGACAAATTGTCATTCTAAAAAGTGGGTCCTGGGGCTATGCAATCATGGCCAACCTTTTGCTATATGTCTTCCACATTTAGAACTACATAGTCTAAATATTCAGACGTTTAGAATGCCTCCTCCATGCTCACACGTGTGTGCAGGCCTATGTGCATGCATGCATTTATGTGAGTACCATGTTACTCATAGCTCATACATGAAAAGTAGTTAATAAAGAGAGAAGATATGCTGTAAAGGTTATCTTGCAAAAACTGTTTTCCTTTTGAAAGGAACACTTTTGACAATGAGACATATCAGATTGCTTCTACAATTTTTATGCTTTCTGCTTTCAGGTTTACTTTTCTTCCAAAATACCTTTACAATTGCATGTGCAAATATACCCCAAATTGCATGTGAACTCTGGAGATTAATGCTTTATTTCATGCAGGGTTCAAATTGCATTCTCCCTCATATATATACACCTTCCTACAGCAAAAGCACAGAATATTTCCATGCTCCCTCATAAATAGCTTTCAGGTCTATGTTGCCACCCAACTTGTTATTAAAGAAAATGAGAGTGATGGATCTAAGTCTTTGATTATGTAAAAAGCCTATTGTATTGTTTAGATAGATGTGAATTTTTAGCCTTGTTGCTCTGCCATTGTACTTTAATGTTGAAATGAACTACGAACAAAATGGCGCCAAACCATTTTGACCTTGGTTTTCTGCATGAATAAGGAATAATTTCCACAGAAAATCTAGACTCTTGAGCGTGAATGGAAGAAAACATTTTGGACAATGGATAGAATTATTGAATAGAATTTATTTGGCTCTTTTCTTGTCTCTTTAGATGTATTTTGTAGCTTTATTTGGTCCCCAAGTGTATGTTAATTTCAGCCAAATCCTATTAGGGCCTACACCCCTGGAACAAGCATTCCAGCTGCATAATACCCTTTACCACTGTCACACAATGCAACAAGTGTTTGCCACAAGTTGCAAGCAGCCAGATATATGCACCAGCTGGCAAGACCGCTGGCATCAGCACAGAGGGTTTGGTGGAGACGGGAAGGGGGAGGAACAGGGCAGGGAGGGAAAGGAATGGGATGGGAGGCAAAGAAGGGCTGGGAAATGGGGAAGTACCAGTGGCAATGGCACACACCAATCGCTATCACTCTTCCTGGCCTCATTCCCCCAACCCAGATCAAAGTGGTCTTTTGCCAACTACAGAGTTGGCAAAAATCTTAGTAGACACAGCAGCCCAGCTTGGGCTTACCTAAAGGAGGCCTCCAGATGCCAATATGCTCCTATGGGATTCAGTGGGCTTTGCCTTAGCATCCTATGGGGAGTTCGGTAGGAGAGGGCTATTTGTCGCATAATTGTGTTTTCCTTTAATTGTGAGCTGCTCTGGAGTGGTTCGGTGCTAGACCAGAAAGTCAGGCACAAATTTTATAGATATAAATAAATCAATAGAACAGAAATTTCTGTAAGTAAATGAATATCATGGGCTATATCCAAAGGTGCCTTGAACAAGCAGCGAATCAGCTTGCCACTCCTAATTTCAACGGATTCGTCCCCTTTCCCGGCAGTAAGGGCACAGGGTGGGCAATAGGTCTACTGGCTTCTGAGCCAGCTCCACTCCATCCCTTCCCCTGCCCCAGAACACCCTCCCACCCAACCCCACCCCAAAAGGTGGTTGCCATGGTGCCACCCCAGCACCCACGTTGAGGGCATGGTATGCCATGTGGTAACGGGCTTTGGATTGGGCCCTAACTGTTGTTGGGTTTGGGTTTTTTGCAGCCTTTACTAAGACGCAATCAGTGAACAAGACATTTGCATAGCGTGATTGTGGATTAAATTACAGATGCATGCTGAAAGACAGTTTAGGGTAGTCATCACAACAATACATATCCTCATTTTTACGATCAATCAAATCTGAATCATCAGCCCATTAAATTTAAACTTCTTGCATGTATTAGGTCTGTAATTAAATTAAACTAATTAACATGTTCTCTTTGTATTGCACAATCCTTTATCCAAATATATCTCCCTTCTCCTACGAAACATCTGCATGGATGTCTTGAATGTGTAATCTTTCTTTTATCATATATTTTTTGCGCTGCATTTTAAATTACTATGTAAAGCAATATACATTTCTCTACTAAAGAATATTTTTCCCTATTTAGGAACAAACGAGGGACACCATACTGTCAGCTAACTCTTATCTTCTAGTCAAAGATTGATTTTTGTTTGCAAGCCATATATTTTATATCTAAATCATGTTCACTGGCTTTCATTCATGATTGAAGATGGATACAGCCCCTCTATAAAGAATGTATTTATCTTTTGCAACACTCACTGAACACTAAATAGCGAACTAGGTCAGAAAAAGAATCTTTAATTCCATCATTTTATGTGGGTAATTGCTTTTGCTTCCTTATGTTTAACCACAGTAAATGAACTATAATTTTAAACGTTGTTTGACACTTGCTATCAGCCATTGCATAAAACACAAGGAAGGTGGCAAATGCTGAAACTGTAACCATTCTCCAGTCCAATAAAGCAAGCACAATTCACACTGCTGCGTATCTTCGATTCCTTTTAAAGCAGATTTGTGCAAAGAACAGGGACATTCCCGATGTGGCTGACATGCTGGACTGAAAGTCACTGCTCTTATTTAATGGGGCTTACCATTCCTGAATAAGATGACCTGATTTTAGATTCAGGCAAAGGGAGAAACGACCACTAAATCCCAAATTTAGGAGCCCAGATCTGAATTTGCAGCAACACATTTGTTCAGAAGGGCATGAAGTGAGCTTCTGTTCTTGCTTATATTTGGCAACTACAATCAGTCCTCATTATCTGCTAGGGTTAGATTCCTGGAAGTCCTCATGGATTGATCCCCATTGATCCTCATGAGTTTGTCTAAGCTCAACCAGTAGCCATCACATCATCAGATGACTGAAGTACTTTCTGTTGTCAATCTTGAAGAAAGTCCTTCACACAAAACTCAATTTGCTCATGGAATGTCTCCTCATCATTCCTCAGAGGGAGAGCTGGCTTAGCAATGCTACGCTAGCTGCCAGAGGCTTGGCATAGCAGTGCCAAAATGGCCACCACTGTATCTCGCGGCCCCAACAAGCCAGCCAGAGGTCTCCTTAGAGTAGTAGAACTTCAGTTCCTATACCCTATGTCGGGGCCAGCCAGCCCCTGTGGGGCCACTCAGATCTGCACCAGCTGAATCACTGGTGCAAATTCGAGTAGCAAGGCTTTCAGGCGGAGGAGGGGGGATAAGATTCAGCAGCTGATGCCTCCCTCCTGGGCCTGAACTGCCCCTAGGACTGCCCTCCCCCACCCAGTTTTGCCCCTCCCCACTTTCCCCACCCACCCCACCACTGAGTGGGGAACTCACAGTGGTGTGCCCAGCTGAGGCTCCACTCTGGTCGGGTAGAGGATTGCCACCTCTCCTGACGCTGGCTTTCCATTTCTGGTGCCACCACGCCACGCCTCACAGGCCCTACCACACAGGGACGAACAGAGCCCCGAGTGCGCCCATGGCAGGGTGACGAAACTGCGCCCCCAGCACGTCACCCCGCCCCCGTGTGACACCCAGCCATGCCTCCCTGGGCCCGGAATAGCTCCATTTTGGAGTGGAACAGACGCCAGGGAGGGTGGGCGGGCCAAACAGCGTACAGGTTAGTCCGCGGACTCCGCACAATGGCGCCCCGCCGCTGCCGGTGCCCATGGCTCGCGCCACCCTGGGCTACACCCTTCCTCCGCCTCTGCCGCCACATTTCGGAGTGTTCTGAGCACAGGAGTGGGATCAACGCCGCTTACCTTCACATCTGCGGCGGCTCAAGCGTTCGGGCAAGCGGGGTGATGTTGGCTTCTCCTCAGTCGCTCAGGCCCCTTAATTCCCTGGATCCCTCACAAAGGCATACCACTGGCAACCTACCACTCCCTGGTCTTGTCAGGCTGCCAACCAGCACAGAGGCATAGCACCAACCATTGCTAGCCTCCCCTCCAGCACCTCTCCCTTCCGGGCTGCTGCAGCATGCCTTATGGCAGTGGTACTCAACCCTTTTAGACCGGGACCCACTTTTCAGAATGGCACTGGTGTCGGGACCCCCCGGAAGTGATGTCATTAACCTGGAGGTGATGTTGTGGCAGGAAGTGACATCATCAAGCAGGAAATGCTGTCATTTTAACATCGTAAAATGACACTCCTGAAATGCAAATTGGCATTCTTGGACTGCAGCAGTTGCACATCCATGAAACATCCCTGGCAGAAAACAGGATGAGGATAAAATGTTCAGTAAAAGCACTGAATTAAAAACAATTTAAAAAACAAAACAGAACAACCCCTCACTTGAAAATTCAAACTGTGAAAACCCTCAAAAGGCATAGAGCAAGCGTCAGGCCTGCAGTTTCCAAGATGGCTGCTCCCACCTTTCCTCGACCCACCTGACATCAGGTTGCGACCCACCAAGCGGGTCCCGACCCACAGTCTGAATACCACTGCCTTACGGCAGGCTTGCCACAGCTGTTGCCAGGGCAACGCACAGGCCACCGGTTCTGCCCTGGCTGGGGCTCGGGCCCCGACTTACGTTGCCACTCAATCAGCATTGAGGTAACATTTCTAATTTGCATATTATAAATTATACGGAGCAGCTGATTGGTTGCCATGGGCAACTTCTCCACTGCTTCACTTCTCCACTGTTATCACCGCTTTATGAAAAGTGCCCAGTGACTTTCCAGACACCCTGTATATTTGAGTGGTACTGGACGTAACTAGTTTGTATCCCAAGTTCCTCTTAGACAAACGGAAGGTGCTTTGGCTCCTGCAAGGAAGGGCGCAGGGTTTCTATGGCAACTCCCCTTAATTCTGCAGCCCTCTGCACTGCATAGAACCATGTTCAAGGCGGGTCCCAATTTTTTAGGGTGGAAAGATACTGTTCAGAGTAGTTGCAGTGCATGCGCTTTCTTCCACACACACTCCTTTGGGGTACTGCACCGTCTGTTCAACCACAAAACTGAATTCCTTTAAGTCAGGGCAAAGCTTTTGTCTTTATGGGGAGAGCTTATTTCACCAGAGGTTTCGCCCAATGAAGGAAGCAATCTAAGGGGCAAAGGCTAAAAGGTTAAAAGGCAGATGTTTACAAAATCTGATGTGTAATTACCTAAGTTTGATCCTGGTTGCTATAATCATTGTGAACCACAGGACTTTAAAGCCCTCCACCCAGTATTGTAGAATAACCCCACAGAGGTCAATGGACCTATATCTGTTAAAAGACTGTGATTGTAATTTCTGAAATGCATGCTAATATATGGAGAATAATCGCTAATTATTATTGTCCTTTAGGCTGCCCAGTCCGTCGCGCAATCTTTTCCTAACCAACCCTCCATTATTAATGTTGGAAACTGTGTAGTCTGGAGTGAGATGGCGTTTCAAAATAAACAACTGGTGACTGCTTTATAGTTTTACGCGGCCCTTCAAAGTCAACAGCTCTCTTTGTGCCCCGTGCGGAGAAGAACTCTTGGGCATAATTTTGGTGTGAATAATTGATGCTGTTCATAAACTGGATTATTCATATGGTAATTAGAGGCCTGTGCCCCACGTGCAATACTTAATAGCGTAACCAAAAAAAAGGGATGCTAATTGTAAAAAAAGTAAAATACCTTAACTCTTCTTACATTGCTGCACATGTCTACAATGGTCATTAGTTCTTATCACATCCCCATTGAGTTCAACATACACGTCCACGCGCCACTTCTTGGCTCACCACTTTGGCTCACCACATCACTTTTTCAGCGCAATTACCATTGAGGCCGGCACTGTCTCCGCGTCTCACAAACATGCCATAACACGCCTTGCGCTTACTCGGGAGCCAGCAGCACATGCGCAAAGATCATGCTGGGGGGCAGGGGGTTGGGCGAGGGTGCAGGAGAGCAATGCGGAGGCAGGAAGGGCATTTAGGGCAGGGAGAGGGTGGAATCAGGAGGATTGGGCCCAGGAGAAGACAACATTGGCAGAAGCCACTGTTGCCGAAAATAGGCAAAGTATGGTTTCTGTGGTGGGGGTTGCATTTAAAAAGGCAAACAACCAAACGAGAGAGTATTAGGTTCATGTTTATTTACACCTGCGCAGGCGGACCAATCTCAGAGAGAAAGGCAAAAATATATATAATACAAGCACTTTTATACTCCCCCCTCCTATTCCTTCCCCCAAGTTCCTGCTTGGTTGGAAATTACATCATAGGGGCTGGGGCATGAGATGCTCTAAGCTAACTGGGCCATGAGAATGCCGTGACAATTTCGATAAGGGAGGAGGTTTTGCTAGCTTGAACCAGCACCTTATCTATTGTGCAGGGCCAACAGCCCTGAATTGTGAACGTTAGCAACATTGAATTGAGAACATTACAAGCGGGGCCTATGTGAGAACAATGAAAGCAAAGATGGAAAACAGTTACATATTTCCGCAGCCATAGACAAGTTACTATGCAATACGGCTGTGCTTTGGTAAGCTGGCAACATGGTAAGTTGGCAACACCACCTCCACCATACCTTAAACCCCGCTTCTGGGTCAGTGTCGTGAGCAAGGGAAGGCAAGCCTGGGCCTGTCTCCATGGATGGGGGTTGCCTGCACAGACCCAGCCACCCCTCCCTCCCCCCCCCAGACCTTGCTGGTGGGAACTGGTACATTAGAGGGGTGTCTTGTCTCGGCTCGATGGCCAGGAGCCCCTGATAAGGCGCCTCCCGGAGCAAGCTGCTTGCTGGATTCAAGGACAGCTTCTACCTGTAACAGCAGCTTTGAACCTCTGGTTGGGAGGGGGAAGAGCAGGAGCCTCCTAGGCCCATAAGGAGGGCAAGGAGGGTGTTGAACGGTGCATTCTGCGTGTCCACAGTGGAGAGACAGCGATGGCCCCTGAGAGCAGTGATGTCATTCAGGGGGAACGGACCAGAACGGGCGTTCCGGATCCTAACATGCTCCGTGGCTGGTTCCGGGTTCCCAACAAGTGCCAATCAAAAGTGAGTTCCTGTTCCTAAATCATTTGAATGACACCACTGCCTGAGAGACACCAACCCAAGGAACCAGGGTGAGAGAGAGGCTAGTCAGACCTAGCTTTCTTATTTTGCATTGGGTTTCAATCAATCAATCAACAGGTACTTATATACCGCTTTTCAACACGAAGTTCACAAAGTGGTTTACAGGCAAATAGTAATAATCAAGTTAAACGGCTCCCTGTCCCAAAAGGGCTCACAATCTAAAAAGGCAGACCGCCAGCAACAGCCACTAGAAAGACTGTGCAGGGGTAAAGAGGGACAATTACTCTCCCGCTGCTAAATATAAGAGGAACACCACTGGAAAAAGTGCCTCTTGCCCAGTTAGCAGGGGTTTCCATGTGTTTGCTGTGTAAGTCCTGGGCCTTTCATGCCTTGCAGTGTAACCATTAGTCTTAATAAATCTTTATCTATTTTACAAACGGATATGCCATTGCTTCTGGGATCTAAAGTCAGCTAAGTCCAGCCTTGCCGCTGGGGGCTTTAGCTACCAAGGGTGGTGCCTAGAACCTGAATTGGGCATGGGTACATTCTCCTGGACCCCTGAGCTGTGGCCAGAGGTCAGGAGGACACTTGTTCCACCACTCATGGGCTCCCGGGGGTCTTCAGGGGCATGCAGACCCAGGGGGTAGTGCGATAGTCAGGCAGCCCTACATGGGCTTCCTGGATTTGCACCAGCTAACTAGCTCTGTAGGAACAACTGGAGCTTTATTCAGGGGAAGAGGAGACCTATCCCCTTGCCCCAAGGAGACCTCCAGCTAACTCCTAACCTGCATAGAATACAGTGCAGGCCACGCAGCCTCACTGTTCCAGCCTGGGTTAGAATCGGGCTGCCTGTCTCCAAAACTCAACCAGAATTTAAAAATTGAGCAGCTATGTCAAAGCTAGGGGTGTAGCTAAAGAGGTGAAAGGGGTTCTATTGCACCAGGCAACAAGCTTTGGGGCGGGGGAACAAGCTGAGCTTGACATTGGTGGCCAAAATTGTGAAAACCTTGGTATGTATGAATAATACCATCCTGTTATATATCACTGGAAAGGTAATTTAATGCAGAATGCAATGACACAAACCAGAGTGTGATATCTTTACTCTATCAAAAGGTATGGTCAAAAACCCAGAGAAAACTAAAATACAAATGTGACGTCATTTCCTGTTGTGAGGTCACTTCTGGGGCGACATTTTGCCCTCTGCAGTGGGCTACACTGTCATTAGCTACGCCCCTGGTCAAAGCTGCATACTGTATGTGCTCCGGCCTCTGCAAGACCAGTAAGGAATAGGGATCACAGCTGTGACATCTCAGGCAGAGTTGCGTCTAACTAGTCAACAGAAACTCTTGGACAATCCACAGGTATTAAAAAGTGAAGATGGTCTGGGAATGAAATCATATAGACAGGCCTAGTTTTTAAATATACCTTAGGAATAAAGTTTTGAAACATATAGCTGCTGCCACCCTCACTCACTCCTTGTGTGCTCCACAGAACCAGGAAGGGGAAATTATTAACCGCACACAAGCACAGCCTCAGCAAAACATCTGGGCCTCACACAAACTGTTGCTGAGCCCCACATGCATGTGAGCATATGTGCTAACAAGAAGGAAGGTTCAGACAATGGAGGAATTGGAGATTGGGTAAGGTGGGTCCAAGTTTCATCATGGGGGAACCAGATTGAAAAGGTCTTTATATGAGGGACATAATTTTATGGACAGTTCCTCATAGCATTATACAGAGTGGGCCAAAAAAAAACGGTAACTGAAATGCTCGTGTCATTTATACACTGTTCTATCCCAGCTAGGGCTCCTTAGTATATTCTACATGTCTTCCTTCATCATTCCATGCAATCAATTATGTGGGTAATCGTATTAGAGCATTGTTCTGGTGTGACACCATTGATTACTGATCCAATGTTAGTGTGACGCTCTTCTAGAGTTTGTGGAGTTGGTGTGAAACATCTTTCTTTAAGCATCCCCTAGAAATGCATTGTATATAGTGTGGTCTGGATAAGGAAAGTCAGATCCTCAAGGATTTTCTCCAACACTCAACCAGCATTGTCGTTTGTTCTAGTGCTTCGTGGTCATCCAGAGCAGTGGTTCTCAGATGTTTTGCACTAGGACTCACTTTTTAGAATGGCACTCATGTTAGGACCCACCAGAAGCGATGTCATGGCCAGAAGTGACATCATCAAGCAGAAAGTGCCATCACTGTGTAATGAAATGACACTCCTGGAATGCAAACTGGCATTCTTGGACTGCAGCAATTGCACAACCAAGAAACATCCCTGATGGAAAGCAAAGTTAGGACAAAATATGATATAAAAGCACTGAATTAAAAACAAAATTAAAAATCCTCACTTTGAAAATTAAAATTGTTAACACTCACAACAGGAATATACTGTAGCAAGAGTCAGGTCTGCAGTTTCCAAGATAGCTGCTCCCAGTTTTCCGCAACCCACCTAACGTCAAGTCACAATCCACCGAGTGGGTCCCGACCCACAATTTGAGAAGCACTGGTCCAGAGCATCCAGCATCATGATTCAGTTACCTTTTTTCCTTACCCTGTAGTTGGAGTAACATGCCACTCTATGGATAATGTAGCATAAATAAACGAAACTGCTGGTGAGGATGTTTTGTTTTGTTTGTTTCCTTTTCGGTGGTTATCTGAACTATAAGCGGTTTGAGCACAGCATAGAGAAGCAACAGAGGACTGGGTTGTGTGCTTGTGTTGTTTTTTGTTTTTAATAAATGGCCACCCCGTTCTCATTTTCTCAAAACTATGCGACACAGCATGCTCCTAGGCCAATATGGATTTACAATTATCTTAATACGGTTCTTTGACTTGCGATATTATGAACAGTCGGCATCAATATTATATATTATTAATTGACAGCACATAGTTCTTACAGTAGTGCTTGGGGCACAGACTCCACAATTAAGCACGAGGGTAAGGCAAGTAGGAAAAATGGAGACTGCACACTGTGTTTGCTCCAGCCAGAAAAGGAATGGAGGAATAATAGTCAGGGATGCTGAAAAAGAAACGGATTCGGTTGAGAAATCTGAGGAGCGCAAGCAATGCACACATTCAGGAGAAATGGTCCACATTTTTTTTAAAAAAATGCAAATGGCTGCTAAGGGAAAATAAAGGATTTGGGTGGTTTGCATTGCCCTTTTGAACCTATCGTTTGGCCGCTCTGAATATTTATGCCATATTATTTGCCATTAAGACATATTCCTAGAGAACTGTTGCTTGAAATGTATTATCATTCTTTTATCATTCAGTCCTGCAAGGTCCCCGTAACGTATTTTACAAGAATGCCCCAGTATTTGCTTTGGTTCCATTCTGGACCCTCCCATGGATACCTGAAACGGTGGTTACTGGGAACGCCTTGTCCATACCTTTTGCTAGAATAAAGATATTACACTCCTTTTTTGCCCATTGAATTCTGGGCAAAATTCCGCATCCACAGTATACAGCATGATGGTAGTATTCTGTAAACTCAAGATTTTTGAAATTTGGGGTTCAGAGGTGGCACTCCCCCCTGAAGATAGCACCTGGGGCACTGAGCCCCCCACCCCATATGTAGGGCATCCAGCTTTACACCTGGCTGTTTGGATTTCCACCAGGGATATAGCTGGCAGCGATCCAAGTAGCTCCACAGGGCAGGCTGGGACATTACTCAGGGTAAGGAGAAAAACATCCCCTTACTTTGAGAAGACCTCCAGCTACCTCCTAACCTGCATGGGATACTGCACAAGGCATGTGGCCTCACTGTGTCAGCAGAGGTGAAACCATTTTCTACCAATGATGCATTAGAGCAACACTGGTATTATTATTATTATTATTATTATTATTATTATTATTATTATTATTAATTGGATTTATATCCCGCCTTTTTGCCCAAAGGCACCCAAGGCGGCATTACAATAAAAGAAACAATAAAAACAAAATTTAACAATAGAAACAATTTAAAACAATGTTAAAATACAATTTAAAAATTTAAAAAAACAGCAAGCAACAAGCCCCATGGATCATAAAATTAATCAAGATATAGCCTGTCAACAGTTAAAAGCTTTTTGAAATAAAAAGGTCTTCAGCCCCCGCCGAAATGTTAACAACGAGGGAGCAGTTCTCAATTCGAAGGGGAGGGTATTCCAAAGTTGGGGGGCCACCACCGAGAAGGCCCTCTTCCTGGCCGCCGCCCCTCTCACCTCTCCTATTGGCGGCACAGTCAAAAGGGCCCCTCCAGATGATCTGAGAGTATGGGTAGGATTATATGGAAGGAGGCAGTCCCTCAAATACCCTGGACCCGAGCCGTAAAGGGCTTTAAAAGTCAAAACCAGCACCTTGAATTGGGCCCGGAACAGAACCGGCAGCCAGTGTAGTCGCCGAAGCAACGGCTCGACAGAGTCAAACCGATGTGCCCTGGCAACCACCCTGGTAGGAATGCAATCTCCAGTGCTATCTTGGGCTGACTCTTGCATACAGGGCCGGCTCCAGGAGTGGCAGGGCATTACCATGAGACCCCTCACCCTCCCCACGGGGTCCACACGCACCAAGAAACGCACTTGTGGTACTGCTCTCGGCACCTGGAAGTAGTTTGTGGTGAGATGACATCACCGCCAACTGCTTCCAGGAGAACATAAGAACATAAGAACATAAGAAGAGCCCTGCTGGATCAGACCAAAGGCCCATCTAGTCCAACTTCCTGTATCTCACAGCGGCCCACCAGGTGCCCCAGGGAGGCATGAGACAACAAGGTGCTTGCATCCTGTTGCCACTCCCTTGCACCCGGTATCAGTAGCCCAACACCATTGTAAGGAGGTTGCACAATCCATCATTGCCTATAGCCCACGATGGACCTTTCCTCCAGAAATCTGTCCAATCCCCTCTTAAAGGCATCAAGACCAGATGCCATCACCACCTCCTGTGGCAAAGAGTTCCACAGATTAACTACCCGCTGGGTAAAAAAAATACTTCCTTTTATCTGTTTTAACTCTCCCAACCCTCAGTTTTAGCGGATGTCCCCTAGTTCTGGTGTTTTGAGAGAGGGAAAAGAACATCCCTCTATCGACTCTATCCCTTCCATGCATAATTTTGTATGTCTCAATCATGTCCCCCCTCAGGCGCCTTTTTTATAGGCTGAAGAGCCCCAAACGCTGCAGTCTTTCCTCATAAGGGAGGTGCCCCAGCCCCTTAATCATTTTTGTTGCTCTCTTCTGCACCTTTTCCAGCTCCACTATGTCCTTTTTGAGATGCGGCGACCAGAACTGGACACAATATTCCAGGTGTGGCCTTACCATCGATTTGTACAATGGCATGATAATATTGGCTGTTTTATTTTCAACCCTTTTTTTAATTACCCCAAGCATGGAATTGGCCTTCTTAATTGCTGCCGCACACTGGGTCGACACCTTCATTGAATTGTCCACCAGCACCCCAAGATCTCTCTCCTGCGCTGTCACAGACAGCTCAGAACCCATTAGCCTATAGGTGAAGTTTTGGTTTTTTGCCCCAACGTGCATCACTTTATATTTGTCTATGTTGAAACGCATCTGCCATTTGGCTGCCCATTCCCCCAACTGGGAGAGATCCTTCTGGAGCTCTTCACAATCCTTTCTGGTTTTCACCACCCGGAATAGTTCACCACCCGGAAAAGGAGGCCCATTTTGAGCCATTTAGAGGCAGAGTCAAGTGGGGGGGGCCAAGGTAAAGCTGCTCTGCTCGCCCCACTGGCCAGAATTTACCTCAGAATGCCAGTTGTCTTGTGTGCCCATAGAGATCCTGTCTGTAGGATCAGGCCTGTTGTCTTGTGTGCCCATAGAGATCCTGTCTGCAGCAGCAGGCTGCTCACTGCACTGTGCGGGGGTCCCCAAAGAGCGGGGCCCAATGTGATGACATTGGACACATTGATGTAAGGCTGGCCCTGCTTGCATAGTGAGAGGAACTTTGGAAATGTTCAAGAAGTGTGAGAAGAAGCAAATTAAGAATCCTTGTCCTATACTTTTTGTTTAGTATAAACTCTGATGGGTTGTGTAACATCCTTATATTAGTAGTAGGCTACTTCAGAATGCCAAGTGCGACAGTGGCAACAGGATGCAGGCCTGATCCAGTGGGGCTGTTCCTATGTTCCTAAGAATACATGTCTGAAGAGGAGCATCTGGTTCTGGTGGCTGTCAAAGAGAAATGCTGTGGAGAATCATGACTAGCCACCAGTGTGTTTCCCTCAGATTTTACCTCAGAATGCCAGATGCAGGGGAGTGGCCACAGAATGCAGGCAGCCTGTTGTCTTGTGTGCTCCCTGAGGCACCTGGTAGGCCACTGTGAGGTACAGGAAACTGGACTAAGTGGGCCTTTGGCCTGATCTAGCAGGGCTCTTCTTATGTTCTTATGTGTGGGGTTGCCAGGCACTGACCTGGGTTGGAGGGGGCTCCTCCCTAAAAACCTCATTTTATGATTTCATAAAGGTTGTAATAATCAGCTTTTAATGTGATAGATCGCTTTGCTCTCCTGCTTTTACTGTATTACAGTGTTATGATGATGGGTCTTGTTTATTTCTGTGTATTTTCCTTTCATTTTACCTTATTTGTTAGCCACCTTGTGATGATATCCATGAAGGTGGGGTATAAAGCCACAAAATAAACAAATAAATAACTCACAGGTTTGCATCGCCCT
Source organism: Lerista edwardsae (assembly GCA_029204185.1). Lineage (NCBI taxonomy): Eukaryota > Metazoa > Chordata > Lepidosauria > Squamata > Scincidae > Lerista > Lerista edwardsae. Next base: position 26,680 of record JAJKFI010013126.1, read on the forward strand.
TCAGAGTACTTACTTAAATATAGCTGACAGGATTGTTTCTGACAGAGAAATGTGTTTATAAATTGGGTTTTTATGGGGAAATATGGAATCTCTGGTGCTGGAGTTATTGTTGAGGCTTGGGTGATAAAATGTTCCCCACCAGAGTATAACATTTAATCTCAGATTTTTAAAAAAAACACAAAGCTTTCGAGATGCATGTTTAAGGAAGCAATTTTGAAACGTGCTTTGCAATTTTCGTCTCATCTTTTAATTCTGAGATGCATGCATAACAATTATTTTTATGGCTTTTTCTGCGTGTTTTACTCAATTTACCTTTTTTGCACTGCTGTACTTGTGCCATTGCCAAAATGGAGTATCTGTGACTGTCTGAGCATTAAAAATGAAGAATGCATGCTCTGTAAAAATCCAATATCTTTGTATTAGCCATTAATTTATGCCAGCGGTGATTGTGTGTTATGGTTTCTGTTCTGTTTTTGTTCTTTAGTCATTCCCTTCCACATGCTCACGTAACATTTGTAGAGTGGGACAGAACAGGACCATGTGGGTCTATATGGAACCATGGGATGGGATGTGCCTGCTGGCTACATCCCACACAGCTGTGTCATCCTGGCGGAACAGCCCAGTACACCGTTCCGCCAGTTCTGCGGACGGGCCCAGGCCGCGCTGCCTCTCCCGAGGACAGGCGAGCTGCTCCTGGGTCCGCCCGCCCTCTCGCGCATCTGAATCGCTCTGAAATGGAGCGATTCAAGGCGCAGGGAGGCGCAGGGAGGCGCAGGGAGGCGTGGCTGGCCTCCGCCATAGGGGCAGAGGGCTGCCAATCATCCGGGCGTTCCGGTTCCTGGCGCGCCCGGATGACGTCTCTGATCCCACACCCTTCACTCACTCGGCTGTGGTGAAAAGGGCTTCTATACACATGTAACTCCACAAGGGTCTATTTCATGTGTTCAGCTGGAGGTCGGGGAATGGTAAGCTGGCGCCTTGATATCAGAAGCAGTGCAAGGGGTCTGGTTTCCCCACAATGGTTTGGTGAGCACATAGAAGGCAACAACTGGATAAGGCTTAAGACACAGAGGCTGGTGCATCTAGATAAATAGAGGGCCAGTGTGGACTGATGACTGAACTGCCAGTACTGCCTGAAGCCAAGCAGGATAATCTGTGGTCTTGTTTTTGGATGGGAAAGCTGAACTGCTCTATCTTCTCCCCAGCTTTTGGGGTCAGTTTTGCAATCCTGGGGGATTACCAGCCAGCATCCCTCTACCAGCCAGCTTCTAGGGTAGTGTTTCTCAAACTGTGCGTTGGGAACCACTAAATGGGTCATGAGTCAATTTCAGGTGGGTCGCATTGCACCTAGTGCAGCCATCATTGAAAATATGGAAGATGGGATGCTGGAAAGGGGGAGAAAGGGGGCTATGTGGTTATGTTGCTGGTGTCAAAGTTGTAAATAAGCTTTTTCCTTTCTGATTTACGTTGCTATTGGAAAACGGCTGAGTAACAACCCAAATTTATTTATTTATTTATTTATTTATTTATTTATTTATTTATATCCCAGCTTTTTCCCCACAGAAGGGGATTCAAGGCAGCTTACATAAGTTAAAAAAAACGATTAAAGTAAAACAAATACTAAAAACATTAAATATAAAAAACAATTATGAAATTAAAACATTAAAAACAGAACCACCACGATCACCCAACAGATGGGGGGGGGGACACGCATTCTCAGGAAAGCAACAGGCTCTGGTGTCACAATGATGGCACTTCCAGCCATGACATCACTTCCGGTGGGTCCTGGACAGATGGTCATTTTAAAAAGTGGGTCCTGGTGCAAAAAGGTTTGAGAGCCACTGATCTAGGAGATTTGTAATCCCCCATTCACCCTGCTTACATCAGGGTGCACACCAAAAATCTCTACTCCTACTTCCTGGCCGCCACCATACCCGCCAGGTGTGACTACACTGGCTAAGGGGAAATCCAAGCCAATGGCAGCTGTCTGGGATAGGCCAAAAAAGGAAAAAAAATCCACCTAAAAATCAGATAGGTGGCAAAAAATTCTTATCTGGGCTGCAAGAGACAACCAACTAATTTTTCAAAAAAAATCTGGTTTTTTAATCAATAATGAATTAGTTGGGGGAAACATGTAAGGTGCTTGAATAAATTCAAGAAGAAAGAGGACATCCCACCTGAAATAGGAGGGGGTGGGGTCAGGAAGTCAGTATTGGATTCATAGACAGGTTCAGGTATCGTTTGTAGTACAGAGGCGAAGGAAGGAGAGCGTACCCAGAAATAGTGGCATGTCTACAGGGCTGTAAGTGCTGCAGGAACCACAATGTGCTGTGTAAGTGGCCCCTCCCATTTGCCATCAGGGCCATTCCGTGCAGCAACAGCAAAACACCACCCAGAATGGCTCTGGGAGAAGCCACTTACATGGCACCTGCAGTAATTATCGCCTCCCTATAGGTATGCCACTGTCCAGAAAACCTACACTGACCCATCCTTACAGACGTCCATACAGGCAGTGACCACAGAGGGGAAGGCAAACAGCAAGGAGAAAAAAAACGAGATACAACTTGGTAGAAGTTACTTTTTCATTAGAGCATTTTTGAGACTTGAAATCATTTGACTTGGAGCTCTTTTCCATTGTCTGCACTTTTATTTCTCAGGATATAAATCCATTTTGTAATTACTCCACTAGTCTTATCTCAGAAACTTTGCCTGACACACCATTCCATATGTTTATGATTCTCTGAATGAAAAAGTGCTCCCTGACAACCGCTCAAATTTTTCCTTTAATTTCCATTTATGTCTTATTGTCTTAGAATGTTGAACTGGAAATATATGTTGCAATATTGTGTGACATTATCTGTATTACTTAAGATTTTATATACCCATATATCAACCAAACATCAGATAAATCTCATGGTTGCTCTTTTTTTTCCCCTTCATCTTCTTCTCCAGAGTTCTGTAGGTAATAGATTCAATTTAGCCTCAGTGACAAGTTAACTTTAAGGATTTCTCACAAACGTCGCAGAGAATACATCTACATTTGGGGTTGGATGGTTCAGGAACGGCTCCAAGTATATTTTTTGTTTTGCAATTGTGAGATCAGGAAATATAAGTTTGGATTTAATTAAAATACTCATTTGCTTACAAAGTACCACGGGTTTACAAATCGCAACCGGTCCACAAGCCTGATCTATGTTTGCATTTAAGATAATTGACCCCTGTGAAAAAGAATTAAATTTTGAATTGGTAGTTTTGTGAAATGGAGATTACAGGTTGAGCTAATCACCTGCAGATTTTTTTTTTAATCTGTGAAAGTTCCAAGAACAGAATATACCACTACACCAGTGTTATGATGATCCATAGGATTGGGACCCAAGTAGCTTGACATTTCCAGTGCACACTTCAACTGATTAAATAGAATTCAGCTCCTGAGATATAAATGGGACGTAATTCCCTGTAACATTTTGTGATCAGGGTGTTAAGCAGTTAAACCACATAACAACGATATTGTGATTTGTGATCCTGCAGAAATGGCTTCTAAATACTTATGGTTATGTTCAGAGAAAAGGCACAACGTCCCCCCCCCTTCTGTGTCATCTACCAACACAGGAACAAAATCAGTCTTCTGAAGATTTTGATTACTTGTGGGCAGGTTTCTTGTCAGCAGTTTCAAAATGTGCTACAGAATTAATCTTCAACAAGGTGGTGGCAGAGTCTATCAATGAGGCAGCTCTCCCTACCCTTCTCCCGCACCTGCTTAGCTTTTTTTGCAGCATATGGTTGTGATAAATTTGGAGGAGAGGGGGGGAGAAAATAGAAGACTTGCAGGTACAGCAATTTCCATTCTCATTTCATTTTCCTTCAATCAATGCAGAAGGGCATTGGGACCAATTTCTGTGTTGCTCAAAAACAACCACCACCATGCAACTTTTAGGAGTAAAAATAAAGATCAATTATGTATCTTTGTTCATTTCAAATGAACTGCAGCTTATTTGGTTATACTTTAAAATAGTGTTATTCATACTGTGTGTCAGGAACTACTTGGTGGGTTGCGACCTGTTGTCAGGTGGGTCACGGAAAGCAGGGAGAAGCCATCTTGGAAACTGCAGGCCTTACTCTTGCTATATTCCTTTTGTGAGTGTTAACAGTTTGGATTTTCAACGGAAGGTGTTTTGTTTGTTTGTTTTTAGTTCTGTGCTTTTACATCATATTTTGTCCTCATCTTGCTTTCTGTCAGGGATATTTCATGGTTGTACAATTGCTGCAGTCCAAGAATGCCAATTTGCATTTCAGGAGTGTCATTTAACGATGTTAAAATGATAAAATGTTAAAATGTCCTTTTATTATGTTAAAGCTTCCTGCTCGATGATGTCACTTCCTGCCACAACATCACTTCCAGTTTAATGATGTCAGTTCCGGTGCGTCATGACATGTGCTATTCTAAACAGTGGGTCCCGGTCTAAAGAGTTTGAATACCACTGCTTTAAAATAAACGTCCCAATCTGGGTAATCGCAAGAACGGAAAAAGGAGGTGCACTTTCAGTTGGGCAAATTCTCAAAATAAGCAGCAGAATCACAAACCTAGTTGGTTTCCATTTCTGGAAATCAATGTTGATGCCAACCCAGTCCTTCTCGTTTGGAAGCCAACGAGTACACCACCAACCATGGTGGTGCTGCTACTTATCCCACGGTCGCCATCTTGGCTGTGCCTCACACAACACTCCCTTCCGGCCTGGCACCAGGGCTGGCCAGAATGAGGGTGCATTCCTAACCTGGAGTTAGGCCAGCACAATTAGGCCAGCAAAGTTTGTCTAGCACAAGGGACACCGTAAAGCACGTTTGGACCACTCTCAGAGTCAGGGAGTCAGGATGGTGCATGTCTGTGTGCTGGCCTCTCTGACTCTGAGAGTGGTCCAAACATACTTTACGGTGTCCCTTGTGCCGGCCAAATTTTGCTGGCCTAACTGTGCTGGCCTAACTCCAGGTGAGGATTGCGCCCTGATTCTGATGGCCGGTGGAGGGGCTGCTTATACATAACGTTGCAGCACCTGCAGGGCTTACCATGCTACCCACCTCTAACTATGCTGCTTCTCACATGTGACTATTTTCAAGAGGGGAATAACTTGAGCAGAGGCGTACCTGGAGGGGAATGATAGCACTATGTTTTGCAAGCAGACGCTCCCCCCGTCTTCGGAACGCTTCCCAGAGGCCAGAGCCAGACGGAGGCTACCTTTGCTCCGAATGGCTCGGAAGAGGAGGGGGAGCAGCTGCTTGCAAAACCACATGCTGTGATCCCCCGCTACGTATGCCAATGGACGTGAGAATAAAGACCGCCTCGTGAGCAGTGGCCTGTCTTTGGGTAGCTTTGTCAAATGGGGTGGATGGAGAACTCATCTCAAGGACGGTCTGAGTGTTTCCCCCAAAGCTATGAATCAAATTCCTGATAGACTCCTGAGATTAGCCTGGTTCTTCCACCACCGTGCTCATAAAGCCCTGCCCATTAGCTCACCGTGCCTCTCGAGAGACAAGCCCCAGCAAGACAGGGAGGCACTCACCAAAGCCAGCAATATTTTAAGCAGGGTCCTGCCTGAAGTCATATTTGTGGAAAGGTGAAGCATTTGTTCATTTATCAGTGTTTGGTTACTCATCTGGCTGGCTTGATCTTTATTCTTTATGTGCAGATAGAATTTCAAAAAGGTCTAAATCATTCTCTTTGAAATCTGGCATAATTTGCTCCCAGGCTGAAATTTTACTTGACTGGTTCCGGCTCACGAAAACCCTGGGACAATGTTAATTTCAGCAGATAATAAACGGGCTTTTCCTGAACTGTGTGACCTCATTATTTCCAACCAGTTTACTTCATATACTCCATCTCTTTCTCCTCCTGGAATTTAAAATATTTTGGTGCTGTTTTTGTAGTGAAGGGAATGAAGTTCTGAATATACAGGAACAAATGAGAAGCAATCGATTCCTGTCTCCCAGCAGTGTCTCAATGTCTGTGAATCATTTATGTATATTTATACATATTTGTTTATGTAGAAAAAAGTAAAGTAGCCCTCTATGCAAGCATTGAGTCATTACCAGACATGTCATGTAGCGGGTACGCGGGGGTACATGCATACCCACTCCTAGGATTAGGGCTGGCCCCGCCCATTCGCCCACCCACTCGTCGACTCCATCGGCACTCCGCTCCGCCCCCTGCAACGTTTGAATTGCCTGCACGTTTGAGTTGCCTGCACGTTCTCAGAGCCAAGCAGGCAGGCAGCGGAGCAAGGGAGACCGACGGCAGCAGCAGCGTGAGCAGGTAGGCTCCCTGGGGGTCCCTCCCGAGGAGGCGCAGCGGTTCCTGGGGGATCGGTAGCCCGCGCGGCGGCCCCAGAGAAGGCCCAAGACTCCCGGGCCTTCTCCCAGGCCGCTGCGCGGCCTAACCAGGAGGCGGGGCAGTTCCTGGGTTCCGGCTATGACCTCACTTCTGGTGGGCGGGCCCCGGCACAAGTGCCAATCAAAATGAGTATCTGTTGCTAAATCATTTAGATGCCATTACTGGTCATTACTGACTTATGGGGGTGCCGTCACATCATAACATTTACTAGGAGGGCTTAGAGTGCAAACCTAACATGGGGTTAGGCTGGCACAATTAGGCCAGCAACGTTTGGCTGGCACAAGGGACACCGTAAAGTATGTTTGGACCACTCTTGGAGTCAGAGAGGCCAGCACACAGATGTGCACCATCCTCCCTGACTCCGAGAGTGGTCCAAACGCGCTTTACGGTCGCCCTTGTGCCAAACAAACTTTGCTGGCCTAACTGTGCTGGCCTGACTCCAGGTTAGGATTGTGGTCCTAGTTGTACAGAGCGGTTTCCCATTGCTTTCCCCAGACATATTTTACTTTACCCCTCGGCAAGCTGGGCATTTTTTTTGCCAACCTCAGAAGGATGGAAGGCTGCATCTACTTTGAGCCGGCTACCTGAGAAACCAACTTCCACTGGGATTGAACACAAGTTGTGGGGAGAGCTTTTACCTTCAAGAAGACCTCACCACCATAGCATGTAGCATGCAACTCCATGGTATGTTGGTGACAGGAAATAGGACTGAGATCCTCCTTTTATTAGAGATGCCATAGAATCGTCCTGAGACATTCTCCACAAAAAGCATGAAATCTACTGCGGTGTTATGCCTCTTCTGTGATCCGCAGAGGGGAGCTATGCAGTGGGGAGCTATGCAAATGCCCCCGGGCACCAGGCAAGGAGGGGCAGCAAAATTGTCCTCTTCCACCTTTGATCGCAACCCCCCTGTCGCCACTGTGCTCCAGGGGCTGCCCGCCTCCTTCTCTGCTTTTTTAAAAGAGGGTCTTCTGCAGCGGTGTCATCCAAATGATTTAGGAACAGGTACTCACTTTTGATTGGCACTTGTTGGGGTCCGCCCACCGGAAGTGATGTCGTGGCAGGAAGTGAGGTCATAGCTGGAAGTGAGGTCATGACAGGAAGTGAGGTCACAGCCGGAAGTGAGGTCATGATTGTTGCCATGGATGTGATCATGTTTGTAATAACTTCAGCTTGTGGTTAGTGTTGATTTAACTTCTATTGCTTTGCTTTCTAGAGATGTATATAGACATATTTTGCTTCAACTGTTCCCTGGTTAAAGAGCAGGCTAGACTGTACTAGACTGGGAGCCCTTTTGGGACAGGGAGCCATTTAACTTTAATGTTAAATGCAAGGAGCCGGCAAGGAGCAGGAGGGGGAACAGGTGACAAAAAAAGACGGTGTGGGAGCTGGGGGGAGGCTGCAGGAGGAACTGGGACGCTGGGTCTGCGTGGCTGGAGGGAGCGGGAGCCCCAGGCAGCCTACCTTCTCATGCTTGCTGCCTTATTCCTGGGTCTCCCTTGCTGCTGCTGCTGCTGCTGCTGCTGCTGCCGCCTCCGGTCCTCTCACTCCGCTGCTGCTGCCACCACCATGCTGCCTGCCTGCCTGCCTCCTCACAGAAAGTGCAGGCAACAGCTGCAGGCGTGCAGTACGCATGCGCAGCTGCTGAGCCAACCAGCTGATGGGGCCAGCTTTGAGTGGGCGGGGCCAGCTGAACTTCTAGAAACCGGTACTCGCGTAGTGGTGCGTAGTGGGTGCATGACATCACTGGTCTTCTGAGAGCCAGGAAAGCAGCACGCAGCCTCCCCAACCCTCGAAAAGCTTTCCAAGGCCTTCTGGGAGCAAAAAACATCCCTTCTGGGGTTTTTGGCCAAAAACTGGGCTGATTTTTGGCCCCCAGAAGGCCTCAGAAGATCTTCTAAGGGCCAGGAGGGCTTCATGTGGCCTCCCCAGCACTCAACATGCCTCCAAGGCGAGGCAGTGGGCATAGGGGCAGGACCTGCAGGTGGGGGTGCAGCCCTGGAGGTGTGCCCCTGGGTGCTGACCCCCCAGGAGCACCACTTCCCATGCCCTTCCCATGCCCAGTACTAATAAGCCCACACGCCCACCAGCATTACCACTGTATGTACAGTATCAACAATACATTTTGTGGCACAGAGACTACAGCAGTGACTTGATTCCCACTGAAATGGCCCAGAGTTGCATCAGGAGAAAAGTGAAGGAATAAGGGAGGATTTGACCAAAGGGCAGCAGGGGTGGAGATTTGGGAGAGCTGATGGCAGCAAAAAATATAGCAAAGACGTCATACTAAATGTGTAGTGGGAAAAGTGAAGGAAGGGTTGTGAAGAGGAAGGGAGATGACATGAGGAATGAGGAAGAAGAGGAGACTATTCCAGGCACGGCAGCTAAGCAACATGTAGAAGGCACAAACACAGAAGGATAGTGAGAGCAGATGACATTGCTAATAGCGGACTCAGAAGATGGAAAGTGAAAGGAGAGGCTATCAACTCCACTCCACAGTCCATTTATTCCAGAAGAGTCCAGGTACATTTGGCAGAATTCCAGAGCAAACGTGCCGTGAATCATCATTCGAAACGTTGGGGTTGAGAAGCCTGAAAAGCGCACAGTGGACCCCTTGACGAGAATGTGGCAAGCAATTAGGCACGAGCGGAGGACACCAGACAAGAGCACTGGAGAAAGATGCTCTCAGAGGAGGAAGCTTGTCTCTGCAGAATGACTGAAGCGATATGCGTAGAGAGGGCGAGATTGGAATAACCACAACGAGAGTTTACGAGAGCTTGGGAAATAGACTGCTCTTACAACCCAATCCTAAATAATTCCCCAGGCAGTGATGCGGTCGTGCTTTTTGAGTCAGAGAAAGCAATCTCTCTCTCTCTCTCTCTCTCTCTCTCTCTCTCTCTCTCTCTCTCTCTCTCTCTCTCTGTGTGTGTGTGTGTGTGTGTGTGTGTGTGTGTGAGAGAGAGAGAGAGAGAGAGAGAGAGAGAGACAGACAGACAGACAGACAGAGAGAGAGAGAGAGAGAGAGAGAGAGAGAGAGAGCAGCCAGTCACATCAATCAAGGTACTTATATACCGCTTTTCAACACGAAGTTCACAAAGCGGTTTACAGGCAAATGGTAATAATAATAAACTTAAATGGCTCCCTGTCCCAAAAGGGCTCACAATCTAAAAAACGGTACATAGTACCGTTGTGTTCCTGTATCCAGCTTTACCTCCTCAACTTTCAGTAGTAAGGTAGGAATCCATTTAGAAATACAGTTGGCCCTCATTATCCACAGATTCGGAACCCACAGATCCCAGCATATGTGGGTTCCCCAGAACCCATGGGGTGGCCAACCCAGAGTCAAGGGAAAGTGTGCTCTCCTTGCCTCCAGCGAGTTATCTGAGCCTCACACATGCATTCACCTGCAGCCTCTGGGAGCTTCAGAATAAGGGTTGCCAAAAAAAAAAATCACTTCCATTTTTTTCGGCAAAACAGGAAGTGATGTTGATTTGCCTTTAAAATGCATTCTGATGCCGAGGGAAGCCTTTTAAAGGCATATAAGCATCACTTCCAGTTCTGCGGAAAAACCGGAAGTGACATATTTTTTTCATTTGTGGGCTTCATTCCGAGGCCTGCATAGGTAGCAGGTGGAAATACACAGCCTCTGCAGGGCTTAGAAGAGCCTTGGTGCCCAACCAGAGCCCAGTCTGAAAACAATGGATTCCACCCTACGTGGCTTTCCTTCTCCATGAGGGTTCCTGGAATGGAATGGATGACACCTTGCCTGGTTTTTTTTGGTACAGTTTTTGCCACGCTTAAATTAATTCAAGAGAACACAAACTACACTTGGCTCAAGTTATCGGTTTGGTCTCCATTGACTCTCCCCACAAAAGTTATCCTCCACCTTCTTACATCTACAAGAAAGTTTTGTTATGCCAAGGAAGTTTCCATCATAACGGAACCATCGTAAGTTGGGTGGCGACACTTTCTGTATTGTTCAATTTCTAGCCATTGTACAAATCGCTGGTAAGGCCGCACCTGGAATATTGTGTCCAGTTCTGGTCGCCGCATCTTAAAAAGGACATAGTGGAGCTGGAAAAGGTGCAGAAGAGAGTGACAAAAATGATTACGGGGCTGGGGCACCTCCCTTATGAAGAAAGGCTGCAGCGTTTGGGGCTCTTCAGCCTAGAAAAAAGGCGCCTGAGGGGGGACATGATTGAGATATACAAGATTATGCAAGGAAGCGATAGAGTCGATAGAGGGATGTTCTTTTCCCTCTCTCAAAACACCAGAACCAGGGGACATCCGCTAAAACTGAGGGTTGGGAGAGTTAAAACAGATAAAAGGAAGTACTTTTTTACCCAGCGGGTAGTTAATCTGTGGAACTCTTTGCCACAGGAGGTGGTGATGGCATCTGGTGATGCCTTTAAGAGGGGATTGGACAGATTTCTGGAAGAAAAGTCCATTGTGGGCTATAGGCAATGATGGGTTGTAGCCTCCTTACATTAGTAGTAGGCGACTTCAGAGTGCCGGGTGCAAGGGAGTGGCAACAGGATCCAAGCGTCTTGTTGTCTCATGCCTCCCTGGGGCACCTGGTGGGCCGCTGTGAGATACAGGAAGCTGGACTAGATGGGCCTTTGGCCTGATCCAGCAGGGCTCTTCTTATGTTCTTATGTTCTTATCCCACCTCTTTTTCCAATGAGAGCAAATGGCACGAACTGCTGCAGAACCTGGGCCATCGCCATTCAGCGTGAGGGTTGAACAGCTGAAATGCAGTTGTCTAGGAAACTAGAGGAGTCGCATTTTGCTCAGCTCCAGATGTATCTGCAGTCATCAAGGTCATGTGATAAAGGCTTGAAGGAAAAGGGAAAAACAATGGCAAAATGATGAGGAAGAGGAGCTCATTTTCGATGCAGAAATAGGTGAAGTCCCCCACTTCATGCCAGTCTGAAAGAGGAAAAAAGCTCCCTCACTGCCTGAGATTGAAGTTGTGCATCGAGGTTATGAGGCACAGAGAGTGTTCTTTATTTCTTTGCTATCATCACCCCATTTTGGACCCACCTCCAGCCCCACCAGAAAAAGAATAAAATTGAAGATGATCTCTGGTTCATTCAAATCAGGTCAAGGTACTTAAACTGAAGAATAGCAATCAATTAGTTTCTCATTAATCAGATAATTTTGGGTTTCTGGAATAATAAGAATTGAAAAGTAGAAATAACTTGCAGTATCATTTTCAGGAACCATCTCTCTGCTTTATAAACTAATCCTTCTCTAATGGCCCTTTTTAATGTAATTTATAGGTTCATCATTACCCTTTTTGTATTAGTAATTATTTCTAAAATACCAAAGAACCATCTTTTCTCTCAAGGTTCTTCTATGCATCTGATTTACAGCTAGTTTCATGTTGGGCTCTGTCTTTCTGAGGTTTGACATTTCAAAATATTTATAGCTCTTTTACATTAATGCCTTTCTCATGAATCTGGAGGTGACCGTTTTTTCTTTCATCTTGTTGCAATTAAATGGATCAACTTTGGCTTTATTATTTCCACTATTTATCTGTCCTGCGCATTAAAAAAATTCAAATTAGCAAATGACATGGTGCAACGTGTGAAGTAGAACAATTGCATATTTCTTAAAAAGCACAAGCCACCCTTGATGCATTGGCTGCGCGACGGTTCCGAGCGAAAGCGCAAAATCTTTAATATTTTATTGATCAGATCTAAACCTTCTGCCCAAAGTGGCAATTAAATTTCAATTAAACTGACTGAAAGCATCATATTAAATTTCAGCACTTTACGAGCTATCAGATAATGCTGCAGGACAAATCTTTAGTATGATCACACTCTTTTCAAATTATATTATCCTGTTCATTCACAATAAAAGTGACAGTTTTAGGTATACTTTCAATATTTCTTAAATATAAGCTCTCTAATGAACACATTTTATTGCCTTTAAATCAATTATTATTGGATATTTTAATAAAGTGAATTGAGCACTTTGTTTTACACACTGCTTAGAAGTTATTATATTTTGCAGACAGCAAAGGACTGAACCGGGATGATAGAAATATCCAAATGCCTAACTTGCATTATAGATTGACAGTCCAATTCTTTCCACTGCTGATGCAGCTGTATTGCAGCCCCCAGGTAAGGGAATAAATGTTCCCTTACCTTGTGGAGGCCTCCATGGATGCCCCCCCCTCAAGATAGAGCACACCCTCTTGGAAGAATTGCATTGGTGCTGGAAAGTTAGTTAGGATTGGGCTGTTAATCAGCATCTTACAATGGAAATATGCTGCCTTGCATTTCACCCGACTTCACCATGCAATATACTGTATTAATTAATAAGAGCTTAGCTCTTCAAGATTTGGATCTGCAGCCTTCCAGTACACCTCTTGCATTAATGAGATAAGGTTAAGATAATATAACTGAATTACTGAAATAAAACACAGAAGAGGCTTTAAAGATATTATTGCTTATTAAGTCTCACACTTTATGACTGTATCATCCCTTAGTCCCATGGCTATGTGCAATGTATCAGCATTTAACCTCACTAATAAAGTCCTAACTGGAGAGAGAAGAGGCTCTCCATGGCTTTTAAATTGAACATATACATAAGGGCAATTAAGTTTGAAAAATACAGGACCTGTACAATGCAGCTAAAATCAGGCAGCAGGCAAACTTCCAGAAACAGTCAGGTTCTGCTCAAAGGTAGGAGGCCCTTTGAGATCCGGAAAAGAACAAAATTCTGTTACTTTTGTAAGCTGTATGCGCCGTGTGTGGGCAAGATGTTTTGATGTTAAGGCTGACTCTAGAATTAATTATGCACACTGTGTGGCTATATCAGGGGGCGTGGCCATGTCAGGGGGCGTGGTCACATCAGGGGGCATGACTACGTGAGGGGTGTGGGGCGTGGCTACTCAGCACCCCCAATGTTGAGATCAAGTCGGCTCCCCTGTGCATTCACAAAAGGGCCCAATATTGATCAGCAATATTTTCCCCTTTATATTACTGTCATCTTATAAGGGTGTTGCCACACTCTCCTCTCGTCCATTGGAGTTTCTCAGAAAGGGCACCACTTGCAGAATAGCTACTTTCCCTACAGGGTAATATAGAATATTCCGGTCACAGAGCAATCCAGACTGTTGTTTGTGCCAGCCTCCAATTGTCACAAATGTGCCATAAAGGTGTTTGCGCCATTTTTTTTTTTTGAGAGGTGGGAGGTGGAACAGGGCAGGGGGATGGGTGGAACAGGGTGGAGGGAGGATGGGAAATGGGCGGGGCTGGGGGCAGGGCAAGCCTTACCTTGTCATGTAAATCCCTCCTCTCCCTTGCTGCTGTAGCCAGTAAGCAACGCCAAGATGTTGCTTTTCCCTGTCAGGATTGGCTAAAACGGTGCAGGGGAGGAGTGATTTCCACTGCAAGGTGAGGCTTCTTGCAAAACTTACAGATTTCCCCCCCCCCGTTAGATCCGCCTCTGCCCGAGTGGCTGGTCTGTTGGGATATTTTATTCGGACTGGAGAGAGGGGTGTTGTGAGCCCCGTCTCCTTTATAGGCAGCACCCCCGAGCCCTAAGGCTAACAAAGATGCGACAATAAAGCATCAGCTCAGATGAAAATGGCCATGAGTGTGTAGCGACCCAGAGAAGCTTCCCTGCTTCTTTCAGTCCAAAACTCTTTGCGTCTTTTCTCATCTTTTTAAAAGTACAGCCAGTTTTCCAAGACTCAAAGTTAAACCCCCCATCCCCCACCCAAAGCCCCTATTTCATTCAAGTTAATGAAACTCGGAGAGCAGCAATGGATCGAAACGGGGGACTCTGTGAAAGGCATTCTCTGCTGCTGTCACTTGAACCAGAGAAAGACTCCAAACTTAAGGTGTATATTTTGTTGATAACAATCACAGCTTTTCAAAGATAAGATTACCTTCTGTGAATAAGTATGTTTTGTTTTTCATTATCAGTAAACATCTCTCTTTCACTCCACTATATTTCACCCTTGGGAACAGAGTAGAGGGGAAAAAATCAGACATTTCAGAGAACAGGAAGAGGGACTCTTCCACCTAGCACAGCTGTACAATTGAAGTGGCTGCAGTGAAGGGCATTTTCACACATGACTCTAAAAGCAGTGTTGTTTTTTTGGGGGGTTTTTTTGCAGCTCCTGCATCTGAAATGTGGATGTAAAACCCACATTGGCTCAAATGAACATTATGTCCTGTTCCTCTGTATTGACGATGGACATGCATGGACTGTATGGACATGCACTCCAATAAGTGCAAAGGGTGTGTGTGACCAAAAACTTTCCTTTTTATTTCCTTCTTATAGCCAGACATGTCATGTACGCGAGTACCTGTTCCTAGGATTAGGGCTGGCCCCGCCCATTCGCCCGCCCACTTGTCGACTCCATCGGCGCTCCGCTCCGCCCCCTACAACGTTTGAGTTGCCTGCACGTTCTCAGAGCCAGGCAGGCAGGCAGGCAGGCAGGCAGGCAGGCAGGCAGTGGAGCGAGGGAGACCAACGGCAGTAGCAGGTAGGCTGCCTGGGGCTCCCTCCCGAGGAGGCACGGAGGTTCCTGGAGGGGGAATCGGTAGCCCGCACAGCAGCCCCGGGGAAGGCCCAGGACTCCCAGGCCTTCTCCCGGGCTGCCGCACAGCCTACTGAGGAGGCGTGGCGGTTCCAGGGGGCGGTTCCTGGGTTCCAGCTATGACTTCACTTCCGGTAGGCGGACCCTGACACAAGTGCCAAACAAAAGTGAGCACCTGTTGCTAAATCATTTAGATGCCATTACTGCTTATAGCCCAATCTTAAGCCCCAGTTACGCCCAGAGAAACAGCAGCGCAAAATGGCCGCCGCTGTATCCAGTGGGGCCAGGAAGCCACCAGAGTTCTCTTATCCCACGTAAAGCCCCAGCAGCCCTCAGCCAAAGTTGATGGGGCACAGAGCTAGGCAAGGCAAGTGTAGGGCTCCGCAGCTGGGGAGGGGGCATTGGATTGGGCTGCGGAGCCTGCCACTGTCTCCACCCCCCTCCTGGGCCCAGTCCTCCATCTGCTCACCCTCCCCCACCAGGGGGGAGGCAAGGTATGAATATTTAAAATGGAGAACAAAAACCAAATACAGTAGAGGTGGCAGTGTAAGTGGGAGATGTAAAAATGCCTTCTTTTGATAATGGTGTAGTAGTAGCTGCCTAGCTACAAGGGGTGGAATGGTAAGTATTTCAGGTGCTGCAATCTGCTGTGTAAGCGGACGATCCCACTTGACATCAGAGCCATTCTGGGCAGTTACAGCAACACTGTGCATTGCCATTGCTGCCTAGAATGGCTCAGACAGCGAGTGCGAATGGCCAGTTCTATGGCATGTTGTGGCGCCTGAAATAATTATCGTGCCGACATCCGCATAGCTACTGTATTTCATCGTAGGAAGCCAACCCATTAACTTAGTCCTCAAATCTTGGAATCCGTTCCCACAAATTCCAGTGGTGCTTACTTACTAGTTAGAGATGCCCTTGATCTGGATAACATTTGCCTCATGCAGGTGCATAGCTAAAGAAGACATTTCATCCTTAAAGTCATTAGGTTGCCTTGTTAATCCAATAGGTCTCAGTTTTCTCCTGTAAGATGGAGATAAGCACGGGGGCGTAGCTAAAGAAGTGCAGGGGGCACAATTGTACCGGCCAACAAGCTTTAGTTGGGCAACAAACTGAGCTTGACACTAGTGGCCAAAATGGAAAAAACCTTGGTATGTTGCTGTTATTATTTTAATGTGTTTTATTTATTGTGGTTGCATTGTATTTTGTTGTTCACTAAGCCTCCTTGGGCATTTGCTTCGGCATGGGAAAGGCAGGGTACAAATTCTCCAAACAAACAAACAAACAAACAAACAAATAAATAAAGTGATCATGTTATACACCATTTGTTGCGGAATTTAATGCAGAATGCAATGAAACAAATTGGAGTGCAATAGCTTCATTCTATCAAAAGGTATGGCCAAAAACCCCAAGAAAGTGAAAATACAATTGTAATGTCATTTCCTCTTGCAATGTCACTTTTAGGGCATCCTTTTGCCCTCTGCACCCGGCTACACTTTCATTAGCTATGCCAGTGGCCCATGGCTTTAACCTGAAAGAAGCCTTCCCTTTCAGACGCAGAAAGTATTATATATATAGGGGAACCCTAGTGTTGCTTTCCCTGAAAAACTCGAGAAGGGGTGTCCCATTTTCTTCAGTCTCTGCAAGAGGTCAGTGCCGTTGACACTTGCACTTGCTAAGATGTAAGACAATCCCTTAGCAAAGAGCCACACACTGCTGAATTCCTAATATAATGCCTCCGCGACAGAAGCACGCTCCCGTTCATTGTCAGTACAGCACGGTTCCCTGAGCAAATCTTTTTGGATGCTTCATGATAGGCACATTTCTGCCAACTTCCCTTAGGAGTCCTAAAACTGCAATTGACTGTCGTCGTCCCCCTTTCCCATTTTCTACTGTAGCGTCGTTGAAATCAATGGGACATCCTTCTGCATAAATATGTGTAGGACTAGAGTATTAATCAGAAAAAAACTGAACGGAGACCTACATCAATCGTACTGCAATTATGCATCTCTGGTGAGCATGCAAGATTTCTTGCTGATACCCAGGAAAGAGCTGTGGTCAGGTATCTGTCGGTGAATTTGCCTCTGTGCTACACACAATGCATCACAAAGGCTGATGCATCACAGTCCCACAGTGCAGGGTGCAATCCATCAGTTTCTCTATAAACTCCAGAATATATATCTGGCTAAACCTATCTAAAATGAGATGCAGCATTAGCAATATGGAGGACTCAGCCAGCCGGGCCATAAAAGGAGATATACTATGGTCCCTGACATCAGATTGTTTCAAGCTTAATTTCAGTAAAGTAATAAGGTCAGGGAGAGAAATGTTCAGTGATGCACAGATTGACGGCAAGGAACGGGAAGGATGGAATTTTGTGTGGACTTCGACCATTTGGTTATTTATTTTTGTGCTTCCATTGAGGACAAAGAGCTGAACCCAGACTGTAATCTCTGCAGATTTGTAGACATAATGCGGTGGTGGAAAGGGGGAAAGGGGGCAGCATGCTTATAATAAGAAGAAAAAATGTTTTGCTGTTGGCGTTTATCTTTCCTCTTCAAAGATAAATGTGATATGGCAGTGTTTCTCAGAGGATCAGGACCCACTAGGTGGGTCGCGAGCCAATTTCAGATGGGTCCCCATTTATTTCAATGGGTATTTTATTTTTAATAACCTAGACTTGATGCTATCAAGGTACAGTCAATCCTCTTCATAGTGACCTCGCTATCTGCGACTTTGCTTATCCGCGAGGAAAAGAATTGCTACTTTCCTCGTTATCTTCACTTCTGTCCTTGTTATCCGCTATGCAGAGATCTTTTGGCACTTCCTGCTGCACTCTGCTGAGGGTCTCTGCTGTATTCGTCTGATGGCCAATAAGGTACCCCAAGCACCTAACTGCGTGGATCCAATAGGTTCATTATCTGCAAATTCGCTATATGCGCAGATTTCCAGGAACCGAACCCTAGCGAACAATGAGGATTTACTGTATGAGACTGCATTTGGGAAAATGTTACAGATCTGTACTTTTAACAGGCTACTATGTATATAGTCAGTCAGTCAGTCAACAGGTACTTATATACCGCTTTTCAACACGAAGTTCACAAAGCGGTTTACAGGCAAATAGTAATAATAAAGTTAAATGGCTCCCTGTCCCAAAAGGGCTCACAATCTTTAAAAAAAAAAAAAAAGGCAGACCGCCCACAACAGCCACTAGAAAGACTGTGCAGGGGTGAAGAGGGACAATTAGTCTCCCCCTGCTAAATATAAGAGGAACACCACTGGAAAAAGCGCCTCTTGCCCAGTTAGCAGGGGTAATGGTTAACATATTGGTTAACATATGGTTAATATATGGTTAACAATTATAGTTTATGGGGCTTGCTCCCAGCTGAGGACTGCAGCCTTTGGGATGTTTGGGGAATTTTCTGCTTGGGAGGTGTTAGAAGGGTTCTTTATTTTAAATCAGTTTTTAAATTTGTACCTATTGTAAACTTTTAATTTACTTATGTATTGATTTGATTTGATGTTGTCATGTGGGGGTGTTCATAATTTCACTGCCTGATGATGTCACTTCTGGCCATGACATCATTTCCAGGTTAATCACTTCTGGTGGGTCCCAACAGATTGTCATTCCAAAAAAAGGGTCTCGGTGCTAAAATGTTTGAGAACCACTACCGAATAGCACTCTCTCTCTCTCTCTCTCTCTCTCTCTCTCTCTCTCTCTCTCTCTCTCTCTCTCTCTCTCCCCCCATGCGTGTGTGTGTGTATGTGTGTTCTGCAATCATGTCTATATTATTTGCTGCCACTGCAATGCCCTCTCATGCACTCTAAAGCCTGTTCAAATGTAAAGGTCTACTCGCACATCTCTCCACTGTCACATGAACGGCATGTCACAAGTCATTCTCCACTAGACCAGCAGATCATCCAGCAGCCCAACCTGAGACTGGCTCGAACATGGGAATTTCCAATACCTGTCAGCATGCCTGGTTTCCAAGTGATGCTTAGGAAAGGGAAATTCATCGGAGAGGTTTCATACATTTCTGAGTGAATGCTCAGAGTCTCCCGATGACAATATGTTAAATACGTGGTTAATGCTGTCAACTTGGGCACCTTCTGCATGCCTTCACATGAATGCTCTCAGTTGCCAGAGTTTATGCACAACATCATTCAACTCACACTTCATCATACATGTATGAATTCACGGACAAACACTCTGTACCAGAAATTTGTCCTTTCTAGTTCTTATTATCTAAATCAGCAGTTCTCAAACCTTTTAGCACCAGAATGACCGTCTGCCTGGGGCCCACCAGAAATGATGTAATGGCTGGAAGTACCGCCATTGTGACATCAGAGCCTGCTGCTTTCCTGAGAATGCAGCAATCAGTTGGGTGATTCCTCAGCCATTTTCCAATAGCAAAGTGAATCAGAAAGGGAAAAAAAGCCTATTTACAACCTTGACACGAGCAAAACGACCACACAGCCCTCCCCCTTTCCAGCATCCCATCTTCCCATATTTTCAATGTGGCTGTCCTAGATGCTTCATGACCCACCTGATGTTGGCTTATGACCCATTGGTGGGGCCCAACCAGTGATGTCATGCACCCACTACGCACCACTACGCGAGTACCGGTTCCTAGAAGTTGAGCTGGCCCCGCCCACTCGAAGCTGGCCCCTGCTATTTAACCAGGGAACAGTTGAAGCAAACTATATATATATATATACACACACACACACACACACACACATCTCTAGAAAGCAAAGCAATAGAAGTTAAATCAACACTAACCACAAGCTGAAGTTATTACAAACATGATCACATCCATGGCAACAATCATGACATCACTTCCAGCTTATGACATCACTTCCGGTGGGCGGACCCCGACAAGTGCCAATCAAAAGTGAGTACCTGTTCCTAAATCATTTGGATGACACCACTGGGCCCAACCCATAGTTTGGGAACCACTAATCTAAACGCATCTCCTGAGGCCCAAAGATTTGGACAGTACTACCAATTGTAACTGATGAAATCCAAGGATATATGCTGAAATATGAATGAGTTCAGTAGCTGCTATCATGGAAAATCATGACCAGTAAATAGGAATTTAAATTGAATTGAATTAAGGGCGCAATCCAAGGCCCTGTGTTGGGCTGACTGGAGCCTCTAGCGATGGTCCAGCGGCAGCAGTGCTGGTGCGAGAGCACCAATCAGCAGCCTCGTGTCAGCACTGCTGCCGTTGGGCTTACGCTAGCAGCAGTGCCGGCCCAACACCACCGTCTGGAGTTGGTGCTGTGCTGCTCCTGCGCCTCTGAGTTCGGCTGGCGCAAGAGTGTTTCTGGGGGGGGGGGGGAGGGAGGGGGGGAGGAGAGTGTTTCTGGGTGGGAGTGGGAGGGACAGCCTGGGGAGATTGGAGTCTATAAATAGTCTATTTTAAGTTCTGAAAAAGATCTTAAACACCAAAATGCAGCGTTTTGTGTTTTTAGTCAGATATTTTGACCGCCAAAAGGCGGCGTTTTAACAGCCAAAAAAGAGTTTTCGACAACAAAGAGAAACATGACTTGCTATTGCTACAAATCATAACTATTACTACAAGTCATACTAACTATTAACAGGTAAAGGTTTCCCCACGACCGAATGGTCTAGTGGTGACCGCCTGTAGGGGGCGGTGCTCATCTCCGTTTCTAAACCTGTAGAGCTGGCGTTTGTCCAAAGACAAGCGCGTGATTGGCAGCCCATCCGTTCCGTTCCACGGCTGCCCTGGCCTCGGGGGGGGCCGGCCCCGGTTCGCGCGCCCCACTGCTGCTCGCCCAGGCACCTGGCGCGCCCCCCACCCGTCTCCCCCGGCACGCAGGCGCCCCGCCGAGGCCAGGGCAGCCGCAGA
This sequence comes from Lerista edwardsae, assembly GCA_029204185.1. Classification (NCBI taxonomy): domain Eukaryota; kingdom Metazoa; phylum Chordata; class Lepidosauria; order Squamata; family Scincidae; genus Lerista; species Lerista edwardsae. The sequence continues at coordinate 47,498 of JAJKFI010013126.1, forward strand.
ACGGAACGGCCGGGCAGCCAATCATGCGTAAGTCCCGCCCAGCGTTCCCGTTCTTCATTACCAGATGACATCACTATGTCCCTTGGTGGTGTATAATAGTAATACTAACTATTACTACCATGTTAATGGACTTGGTGTCACCTTTGGAAAGGGAGTAGACCAGGAGAATTGGCTACTGTAGCTGATCCTGCTCCATTCCTGGCCTCAGTATCCCCTCCCCCCCCCCTTCTCCACCCTCCCTCTCCCCCTCATTCTGCTCACTCCCACCTCCCACTCACTTATGCCAACTTACCCAACGGGAAGCCCCTGCACATGGCCATTGCTGCCCCGAATGGCTGTGACGGCACATGGGATGGGCTATTTGCTTGATGGGTTGCAGAATCTGCTGTACTTGCTGTGCCACCCTCTCCCTTGGCTAATGCCTACACGTCTGCCCCATGCCCCTTCAATTTCAGTGACAACATTGCGCATGATTCCCTTTTTGTCTGCACTTATAACAGAAAAAAGGCATAACAGGAAATATGTCTTAGAGCACAATCCTAACCTGGATTTAGGTCAGCACAAGTTAGGCCAGCAAAGTTTGGCCAGCATAAGGGACACCGTAAAGTATGTTTGGAACACTTTCGGAGTCAGAGAGGCCAGCACACAGACGTGAGCCATCCTCCCTGATTCCGAGAGTGGTCCAAACCTGCTTGACAGTGTCCCTTGTGCCGGCCAAACTTTGCTGGCCTAACCGCACCAGTCTAACTCCAGGTTAGGATTGTGCCCTTACTCTGCTAAATAAAAATAATGCACTGTTGTCAAAGGTTCATATTTGTTATTTCTCTGACCTCTCCAGGTTCATATTGGCTGCAGTTGGAGAATAGAACAGGTTGCCTTGATACCTCTTTGCCAAATCATATTTAAGAATATATAAACCTCTGGTTGTACTTTCTTGGAAGAAAATGTTATTGCTTCCCTTTCCCTGTTGCCTCCGTCTCCTTTGCCTGACAATCTTCTCTCTCTGTTGTCTTCCAAGCTGTTAAAATTCAGATTGTGAGTTTTCTTGGGGGAGGGATTTTTCCTTTTTGCTTAGGATGCTAGTTTGTACAGCACCGTGTATGCTGATGGTGAAATCATCAGCATCAATGAGTTTTATTTCCACGTAAACATGTTTAGGTCTGGAGTATTATTTGGAAGCAAGTTCCTATGAAATCAATTGGATTTACTTCCAAGTCAGAGCCCAATCCTACGCTCATATTCCTGCGCAACGGTCCCTGCGCCCAGGTGGAGGGTGTTGCAAATGTGCCGTAAGATCCAAGTAGCCCCATAAGGCAGGCTGGGGCGTTACTCAGGGTAAGGGGAGAATAACCCCTTACCCCGAGGAGACCTCCAGCCTGCTCCTGAGAAGTGCTGGACACAGACAGCTCCTCTGTGCCAGTGACTGTTAGGATTGGGCTTTATAGTGTGTTTAAGATTTGAACAGTAGTCATAACATGGATGGGAAAATATGCTCTTCAGTTTCTGCTGTACAAGTTCGTGTTCTGTTTTCTTTTTGGGGAGAAGACCAACGTTTGCCTATTTATTGCAAGCCATTTGACCATTTATTTCCTCCCACTTCATCCAATGGTAAAGTAAGGCAATTTCCTGGGTTAATCCCAATTTTCAAATGCAAAGATCCAGGCAGTTTAACTCAGTGTGTCATATTTTAAAAGGGTGTTGTTTTTTTCCAATCTTTTGCTCATAAATTATATGCATCCTCATCCCTTATCAGTCTACCTGTTCTGAACAAAAACTAAGGTGTTCATGTTAGAGGATTTCCCCCACACACAGACATAGCAAACATCTAAATGATTGGTGACAAATTAATGTTCACATTATTAATAGTCACATCCTAAAGCTATTTTGGGGGAAACATTACACTTTCCTCTATTTATATCCCATGTGTCTGTCCTCTGTCATTGTCTTCCTCTTTAATCTTGTTTGAGTGTATGGCTCATTCGTCCTTATTTTATTGACTCAATCACAGGCACACTGTCACTTTTTATAAAATGGTCACTGCAGAATCACATCAGGCAAATTCTTGATTCCTCAGTCAGTAATTTAGTGCCTTTATGGAATTGCAATTTCAGGGCTCACTGCTTGTTTTTCTAAAATGTACTTTAGGAATTAGTTACTCCAGCCACAAATCAGTTGAATTTATGCACAGTTGTAATACAGTTTATAGCCTCATGGTACATTGCCTCAAAAACAGCAGATGTGAAATTATGATAAATATAATGAGTGTTTTTTTTGCCTGATCTACTGGAGTAGAGAAGGATCTGGAGCGTGTTTACCTATCCCATACAGTACATTTAATGTCTTAGTCAGGACTCCTGACAAAGGCTGATTAATGTCCTCATCTCTTTTATTAAAGATAAGAGTAGCGCTGCAGTCAGGAGATAGAAAGCACACCATAAATCTTCGTAAAATGAGCAGTCAAATAATCACTCATCAGAAATAAAATCTACATACATTAAGACTAACACTCAGCCTACCGTGTGCACAGCCGTATTAAAGAAAAAAGGGAGCAGCAGCAGCAGCCAAACGAGAACGGTTTCTGGAAGTTCTAATCTCAAGTCATCCTTTTAAGTATAATGTTACTGTTCTTGTAACCTGGATGCAAAAGCTGGCATTTGAAGGCCCATGTGAAAGGACCAGATGCTTCGTCATTACATTAAGAGCATGGAGCAGGCAACAATTAAGCGATTCACTGGGAAGACATAATGCTGATCTATGCTCGCAATTAATCACGGAATACATTAGACAATGATGGGTGACCTACAAATTTTTGACAAAATAATTTTTCATCATGTTGGCGATTTCTTAGCCTAATATGCCTGCGAGCCACCGAGTCCAAACCTGTCATTTATTCCATCTCTCCTTGACAGGCAGCAACCTGTCTTCCAGACAAAATGAACATTATCTGGGCTCAGTAGACATTTAGTGCAGGGCTTAGCTTATGACTAATGATAATAGGCAGACAGCAATGTTAGAGTCTGAAATAATGTTCTCTTTGTTAAAGAAATTTCTTGAGGTTGATTTTTTTTTTATCCTGAAGACACAGAAAGATAAAAACTATTTTCCCATGTTCTTTTTTTTTAAAAAAAACAAAACACAATGTACATAACATGCTGTTTGAATACACACTTGTGAATATACACTTGTGCCCCCTGAAAAAGAAGTCAATTGGTATTTCCTTTGTATATCCCTGAAATCTGGGCTTTGGATAAAGACTCAATTCTAAGAGGAACTTCATTGATTTGTAGAGTCTGAAATCTGCATAGCTGGCTTTTGAGTTTGCGGGATCAGAGGCAACATCTTGGCACTGGGCATTTTGGATCATTAATGAGGATGGCAAATCGATGAAGTCTTTTGGCGCTTTGCCATATCCTGGAGCAAGCACAGAATGGGAGCAAGGGAAATGCTGCGTTAGTCTGCCAAGCTCCTTCAAGAAGTCTCGGTCCCATGGTGGGAACTAAGAGCCTGATCCAAACAACCTTAACATTGGCAGTACGTGCCTACCACCAGCTCAAAGTGTTGCAAACATGCCATAGTGCATGTTTGCGACACTGTGGGAGGACTGCTGGTGCTCACAGGTGCTAGGGAGCACCCAGCCTCAGCTCCAAAAGGACAGGCCACCAACGCTCCAGCAGCATGAACAACCAGTATGGGTTTGGGGGCAGGAGAGAGGCGGAAAGGGGGCGGAATTGGACAGGTGGAGGGGAGGTTTAGGCCCATGTGAGAGGTAGGAACCATCAGTGGCTTCCACCATTGGATCCAATGCTCTACCTCAGGCAGGGCAACCAGATATATAGCTGGCAAAATAGCTGGCCGAGGTACATTGTGGGGTTTGGGGCTTTCCCTGGGGGAAGGGGAAGAACGAGGAGACCATGACAGCTGCCACAGATGATCCCACGAGATGCAGTGGCAGCCATTTTGCTACGACTGCTCTTAAGGAACCAGGGCAGCTCAGGATTGGACTGTAAAGCTTCTGCAATGGATGACCCCCTCCACGATCATCTATTGCATTCCCACTAGCAGTATGTTTTTGGACCAACCTGTTTGCATTTCCTTTGCCAGTTAGATAGCAAGAGAAGCGGAACAAGCATTTTGTATCAGTGCGGAGTGTCTATATGCTCACTGCAACATGGTGGTTATTACCAGCTCTGTTTAGTGGCGGCAAAATCCTGGACAAGTGAAGGGGGGAGGAGTAACAAACTTTATTCTCCACCCACCCCCAAAAAGACAGTGCTGTCGGAAACCTGCAACAGGATAGAGAAGAGAAAATAGTCAAGACTCAAGCCCACCAAAGGGGCAACTGATACATAAGAAGCAGAGGCTCTGGCCTCTTGGGAAGGGTAACAGGAAGGCATTACTTGAAAGGTCAAAAGCCTGGTGGAAAACTAGGAGCCACAGAGAAAGGACAATAGCCAAGAATAGGCTATAGGCTATCCCTGCCCCCCCCAAAAAAAACTTTTGGGATGCACAAATAATTGTTGCTATAAGTGTTCTTTTGGGAACTTGAGCTTATTAATTTTGGAATATTTGTTATTTATTTTTAGAATATTTGTTTTATGTTGCTTTATTACATTTTATTATGTTGCTTTATTACATTGCATTCATTGTTAAGATGATGACGATGATGATGATGATGACGATGACGACGACGACGATGATGATGATGATTAAATTTTCACACAGTCAGATGAGTGTAATTGGCTGGTTTGTTTTAAACTTTCCCAAGGACCTGTGATGCCTGGTTTTATTTTACTTTGGTTTTATATTAAAAAGCTGCAAAATCTAAACTGTTCCCAGTAGAGCTGTTTTTTGCAGTTAATTGATGGTAATTTCTGTGCCCCCTATGCTCCTGAAGTTGTATTGGAATTGCACTGAAGGCCCAATCATCACTGGGACCACTTTGGTCTCCTTCTGCCACAACCTTTCCATTCCTATTTGTAGATCTTCGTATTTTGTTATTTTTTCCAGTTCTCTTTCTTCTACTCTACTATTGCCTGGTATTGCAATGTCATTTTCTCTTGTTTTTCTTTTTGCTCAACCACAGTTATGTCTGGTGTATTGTGTGATAGATGTTTGTCTGTTTGTACTGGCATGCCCCTGTATCCACTGGGGTTTCATTCCAGACCCCCACCCCACCCCTATGGATACCTGAAACCTTGGATACCGAGGACACCTTTTTAAAGATAGAGTGGTTTTGCTGCAACAAGGTAAAAAAAGAGATCTGTTCAATGTTCCCCTACTTTTTTAATACGCACCCCAGTATCCATGGTAACTGCAGATAACTGAAACTGTGGATACCAAATCAGTGGATACAGGGGCACACCTGTAGTTGGAAATCCCCAAAATATTTTTAGGTCTTCATTTTCAACAACTTTTTTTTTTCAATTTTGTGGTCCCATCAGTTTTTTGCTGCCATTAACTTACATTTTTAAAATGGATGCCCTGTGTATCGTTGTTGCTACTTTGTCATGCCTTTGCTTGTAGTCTGTTTGTAACATCGTTTTACAGCAACTGATTAGGGGTTGCATTGTTTCATACGTTTCTTTACAGAGAGGGCACGCTGCTGTTCGTTGCGATTCCGTCTGCTTCCGCTTTCATTGCATTTGTTCTTAATGCCTGTTCTTGTACTGCCATTATTAGACCCTCTCATTTTTTTTCCTTCAAGTTGCCTTTCTGAGCCACTGCGAGGTTGTGGTGATGTTTGTTTTTCCAATTATTTCTTGCAGATATTGCCCATGCAGTGACTTATTTTCCCACTTGTCCGCTTGGTTCTTTATTTGTTCCTTCTTGTATGCCTGCTCTGTTTCATTGGTATTTAATAATTTCTTGTTTACCATTTTAAGTACATCCTCTTCACTATCTCATATATTCTTCTTTTCTGCTAGTGCCGCAATCTTCAAACCGCAGACCGCTACATCTGAGATAGGCCGTCCCCATTCCAGCCAATGTTTACTGTTCATCCCCTTAACCTAAATAAAGCCCCATCAGCTTAATGGGGCATCCTGAGTCTATGCCTACTAAATCATGGGTGCAGACTCAAGAACCCCTGTATCAGGAAGCCTCCACCAATTCCAACCCCCTCCGGGCCATTCCCTCCCCAGTTCTACCCTCCCCCCGCCCAAAAATGCCTCCTTCCCACATTCAAACCACCCGCTTCCACACCTGTATTGTCCAGCAGTTACCTGCACCGACAAGCCTCCCTGCTAGTTTCCCCCCTTGGGTTGTGGCTGCAGCGTCGGCAATAAAGAAACTCAGGGTGCAATCCTAAGCAGTGCTGGATTAGTGGGGCCGGCAAGCCAGCACCAAATCCAGCACTGTTTAGGATAGGCTGGAGCCTCCCCATGGCAAGGGAACATGCGCTTCCTTACCGTAGGGGAGGCTCCAGCCTCCTCAATGTGCTCCTCGGATCTGCACCCGCTACAGAGCGGGCACAGATCCGAGGAGACCGCGCAGCCCAAATCAGGGCTGTGCGGCCTCACTGACGGGCTTAGGAGGTGGCCATATGGCCACATCCCAAGCGCGCCCAGGTCCCACTCGAGCCCCGCCACCCCCACTCCCCTCCCACCAATCCCCATCCCGAAACGGAACAGAGAATCCCTTGCACTGACCGTCTTCAGTCGGCGCAAGGGAGGCTCTCTGTCGGCGCTCTGAAGCGGGGGTGCTGCTCGGCGCCCGTGCACCAGTGCTCCACCCCTTGCATCAACACAATGACGTTGCATCAGCGCAAGGGGTGCGCTAGGATTGCGCTGCCTGTATTAGGCTGCCCAGCACCCAGACTCTCATCTTTGGTCCAAGACTGGGCTTGGGTGCTTGTTTTCTTTGAAAATTTCAACCTTCACATAAAACTGAACAATGAAGCTGTTAGTATTATTGATTGATTGATTGATTGATTGATTGATTGATTGATTGATTGATTGATTGATTGATTGATTGATTGATTGATTGA
>JAJKFI010013129.1:0-34549 GCA_029204185.1 Lerista edwardsae
TGCTGGCCAGCAGACCAGAGGCTCCAAACTGTAATATAACCTGACAGGGGGAACAAGCTGAGCTTGACATTGGTGGCCAAAATTGTGAAAACCTTGGTATGTATGAATAATACCATCCTGTTATATATTATTGGAAAGGTAATTTAATGCAGAATGCAAAGACACAAACCAGAGTGTGATACTCTGATTACTCTGTCAAAAGGTATGGTCAAAAACCCAGAGAAAACTAAAATACAAATGTGACATCATTTCCTGTTGTGAGGTCACTTCTGGGGCGACATTTTGCCCTCTGCAGTGGGCTACACTGTCATTAGCTACGCCCCTGGTCAAAGCTGCATACTGTATGTGCTCCGGCCTCTGCAAGACCAGTAAGGAATAGGGATCACAGCTGTGACATCTCAGGCAGAGTTGCGTCTAACTAGTCAACAGAAACTCTTGGACAATCCACAGGTATTAAAAAGTGAAGATGGTCTGGGAATGAAATCATATAGACAGGCCTAGTTTTTAAATATACCTTAGGAATAAAGTTTTGAAACATATAGCTGCTGCCACCCTCACTCCCTCCTTGTGTGCTACACAGAACCAGGAAGGGGAAATTATTAACCGCACACAAGCACAGCCTCAGCAAAACATCTGGGCCTCACACAAACTGTTGCTGAGCCCCACATGCATGTGAGCATATGTGCTAACAAGAAGGAAGGTTCAGACAATGGAGGAATTGGAGATTGGGTAAGGTGGGTCCAAGTTTCATCATGGGGGAACCAGATTGAAAAGGTCTTTATATGAGGGACATAATTTTATGGACAGTTCCTCATAGCATTATACAGAGTGGGCCAAAAAAAAACGGTAACTGAAATGCTCGTGTCATTTATACACTGTTCTATCCCAGCTAGGGCTCCTTAGTATATTCTACATGTCTTCCTTCATCATTCCATGCAATCAATTATGTGGGTAATCGTATTAGAGCATTGTTCTGGTGTGACACCATTGATCACTGATCCAATGTTAGTGTGACGCTCTTCTAGAGTTTGTGGAGTTGGTGTGAAACATCTTTCTTTAAGCATCCCCTAGAAATGCATTGTATATAGTGTGGTCTGGATAAGGAAAGTCAGATCCTCAAGGATTTTCTCCAACACTCGACCAGCATTGTCGTTTGTTCTAGTGCTTCATGGTCATCCAGAGCAGTGGTTCTCAGATGTTTTGCACTAGGACTCACTTTTTAGAATGGCACTCATGTTAGGACCCACCAGAAGCGATGTCATGGCCAGAAGTGACATCATCAAGCAGGAAGTGCTGTCATTGTGACGTAACAAAATGACACTCCTGGAAAGCAAACTGGCATTCTTGGACTGCAGCAATTGCACAACCAAGAAACATCCCTGATGGAAAGCAAGGTTAGGACAAAATATGATATAAAAGCACTGAATTAAAAACAAAATTAAAAATCCTCACTTTGAAAATTAAAATTGTTAACACTCACAACAGGAATATACTGTAGCAAGAGTCAGGTCTGCAGTTTCCAAGATAGCTGCTCCCAGTTTTCCGCAACCCACCTAACGTCAAGTCACAATCCACCGAGTGGGTCCCGACCCACAATTTGAGAAGCACTGGTCCAGAGCATCCAGCATCATGATTCAGTTACCTTTTTTCCTTACCCTGTAGTTGGAGTAACATGCCACTCTATGGATAATGTAGCATAAATAAACGAAACTGCTGGTGAGGATGTTTTGTTTTGTTTGTTTCCTTTTCGGTGGTTATCTGAACTATAAGCGGTTTGAGCACAGCATAGAGAAGCAACAGAGGACTGGGTTGTGTGCTTGTGTTGTTTTTTGTTTTTAATAAATGGCCACCCCGTTCTCATTTTCTCAAAACTATGCGACACAGCATGCTCCTAGGCCAATATGGATTTACAATTATCTTAATACGGTTCTTTGACTTGCGATATTATGAACAGTCGGCATCAATATTATATATTATTAATTGACAGCACATAGTTCTTACAGTAGTGCTTGGGGCACAGACTCCACAATTAAGCACGAGGGTAAGGCAAGTAGGAAAAATGGAGACTGCACACTGTGTTTGCTCCAGCCAGAAAAGGAATGGAGGAATAATAGTCAGGGATGCTGAAAAAGAAACGGATTCGGTTGAGAAATCTGAGGAGCGCAAGCAATGCACACATTCAGGAGAAATGGTCCACATTTTTTTTAAAAAAATGCAAATGGCTGCTAAGGGAAAATAAAGGATTTGGGTGGTTTGCATTGCCCTTTTGAACCTATCGTTTGGCCGCTCTGAATATTTATGCCATATTATTTGCCATTAAGACATATTCCTAGAGAACTGTTGCTTGAAATGTATTATCATTCTTTTATCATTCAGTCCTGCAAGGTCCCCGTAACGTATTTTACAAGAATGCCCCAGTATTTGCTTTGGTTCCATTCTGGACCCTCCCATGGATACCTGAAACGGTGGTTACTGGGAACGCCTTGTCCATACCTTTTGCTAGAATAAAGATATTACACTCCTTTTTTGCCCATTGAATTCTGGGCAAAATTCCGCATCCACAGTATACAGCATGATGGTAGTATTCTGTAAACTCAAGATTTTTGAAATTTGGGGTTCAGAGGTGGCACTCCCCCCTGAAGATAGCACCTGGGGCACTGAGCCCCCCACCCCATATGTAGGGCATCCAGCTTTACACCTGGCTGTTTGGATTTCCACCAGGGATATAGCTGGCAGCGATCCAAGTAGCTCCACAGGGCAGGCTGGGACATTACTCAGGGTAAGGAGAAAAACATCCCCTTACTTTGAGAAGACCTCCAGCTACCTCCTAACCTGCATGGGATACTGCACAAGGCATGTGGCCTCACTGTGTCAGCAGAGGTGAAACCATTTTCTACCAATGATGCATTAGAGCAACACTGGTATTATTATTATTATTATTATTATTATTATTATTATTATTATTATTAATTGGATTTATATCCCGCCTTTTTGCCCAAAGGCACCCAAGGCGGCATTACAATAAAAGAAACAATAAAAACAAAATTTAACAATAGAAACAATTTAAAACAATGTTAAAATACAATTTAAAAATTTAAAAAAACAGCAAGCAACAAGCCCCATGGATCATAAAATTAATCAAGATATAGCCTGTCAACAGTTAAAAGCTTTTTGAAATAAAAAGGTCTTCAGCCCCCGCCGAAATGTTAACAACGAGGGAGCAGTTCTCAATTCGAAGGGGAGGGTATTCCAAAGTTGGGGGGCCACCACCGAGAAGGCCCTCTTCCTGGCCGCCGCCCCTCTCACCTCTCCTATTGGCGGCACAGTCAAAAGGGCCCCTCCAGATGATCTGAGAGTATGGGTAGGATTATATGGAAGGAGGCAGTCCCTCAAATACCCTGGACCCGAGCCGTAAAGGGCTTTAAAAGTCAAAACCAGCACCTTGAATTGGGCCCGGAACAGAACCGGCAGCCAGTGTAGTCGCCGAAGCAACGGCTCGACAGAGTCAAACCGATGTGCCCTGGCAACCACCCTGGTAGGAATGCAATCTCCAGTGCTATCTTGGGCTGACTCTTGCATACAGGGCCGGCTCCAGGAGTGGCAGGGCATTACCATGAGACCCCTCACCCTCCCCACGGGGTCCACACGCACCAAGAAACGCACTTGTGGTACTGCTCTCGGCACCTGGAAGTAGTTTGTGGTGAGATGACATCACCGCCAACTGCTTCCAGGAGAACATAAGAACATAAGAACATAAGAAGAGCCCTGCTGGATCAGACCAAAGGCCCATCTAGTCCAACTTCCTGTATCTCACAGCGGCCCACCAGGTGCCCCAGGGAGGCATGAGACAACAAGGTGCTTGCATCCTGTTGCCACTCCCTTGCACCCGGTATCAGTAGCCCAACACCATTGTAAGGAGGTTGCACAATCCATCATTGCCTATAGCCCACGATGGACCTTTCCTCCAGAAATCTGTCCAATCCCCTCTTAAAGGCATCAAGACCAGATGCCATCACCACCTCCTGTGGCAAAGAGTTCCACAGATTAACTACCCGCTGGGTAAAAAAAATACTTCCTTTTATCTGTTTTAACTCTCCCAACCCTCAGTTTTAGCGGATGTCCCCTAGTTCTGGTGTTTTGAGAGAGGGAAAAGAACATCCCTCTATCGACTCTATCCCTTCCATGCATAATTTTGTATGTCTCAATCATGTCCCCCCTCAGGCGCCTTTTTTATAGGCTGAAGAGCCCCAAACGCTGCAGTCTTTCCTCATAAGGGAGGTGCCCCAGCCCCTTAATCATTTTTGTTGCTCTCTTCTGCACCTTTTCCAGCTCCACTATGTCCTTTTTGAGATGCGGCGACCAGAACTGGACACAATATTCCAGGTGTGGCCTTACCATCGATTTGTACAATGGCATGATAATATTGGCTGTTTTATTTTCAACCCTTTTTTTAATTACCCCAAGCATGGAATTGGCCTTCTTAATTGCTGCCGCACACTGGGTCGACACCTTCATTGAATTGTCCACCAGCACCCCAAGATCTCTCTCCTGCGCTGTCACAGACAGCTCAGAACCCATTAGCCTATAGGTGAAGTTTTGGTTTTTTGCCCCAACGTGCATCACTTTATATTTGTCTATGTTGAAACGCATCTGCCATTTGGCTGCCCATTCCCCCAACTGGGAGAGATCCTTCTGGAGCTCTTCACAATCCTTTCTGGTTTTCACCACCCGGAATAGTTCACCACCCGGAAAAGGAGGCCCATTTTGAGCCATTTAGAGGCAGAGTCAAGTGGGGGGGGGGCCAAGGTAAAGCTGCTCTGCTCGCCCCACTGGCCAGAATTTACCTCAGAATGCCAGTTGTCTTGTGTGCCCATAGAGATCCTGTCTGTAGGATCAGGCCTGTTGTCTTGTGTGCCCATAGAGATCCTGTCTGCAGCAGCAGGCTGCTCACTGCACTGTGCGGGGGTCCCCAAAGAGCGGGGCCCAATGTGATGACATTGGACACATTGATGTAAGGCTGGCCCTGCTTGCATAGTGAGAGGAACTTTGGAAATGTTCAAGAAGTGTGAGAAGAAGCAAATTAAGAATCCTTGTCCTATACTTTTTGTTTAGTATAAACTCTGATGGGTTGTGTAACATCCTTATATTAGTAGTAGGCTACTTCAGAATGCCAAGTGCGACAGTGGCAACAGGATGCAGGCCTGATCCAGTGGGGCTGTTCCTATGTTCCTAAGAATACATGTCTGAAGAGGAGCATCTGGTTCTGGTGGCTGTCAAAGAGAAATGCTGTGGAGAATCATGACTAGCCACCAGTGTGTTTCCCTCAGATTTTACCTCAGAATGCCAGATGCAGGGGAGTGGCCACAGAATGCAGGCAGCCTGTTGTCTTGTGTGCTCCCTGAGGCACCTGGTAGGCCACTGTGAGGTACAGGAAACTGGACTAAGTGGGCCTTCGGCCTGATCTAGCAGGGCTCTTCTTATGTTCTTATGTGTGGGGTTGCCAGGCACTGACCTGGGTTGGAGGGGGCTCCTCCCTAAAAACCTCATTTTATGATTTCATAAAGGTTGTAATAATCAGCTTTTAATGTGATAGATCGCTTTGCTCTCCTGCTTTTACTGTATTACAGTGTTATGATGATGGGTCTTGTTTATTTCTGTGTATTTTCCTTTCATTTTACCTTATTTGTTAGCCACCTTGTGATGATATCCATGAAGGTGGGGTATAAAGCCACAAAATAAACAAATAAATAACTCACAGGTTTGCATCGCCCTTCAGAGTACTTACTTAAATATAGCTGACAGGATTGTTTCTGACAGAGAAATGTGTTTATAAATTGGGTTTTTATGGGGAAATATGGAATCTCTGGTGCTGGAGTTATTGTTGAGGCTTGGGTGATAAAATGTTCCCCACCAGAGTATAACATTTAATCTCAGATTTTTAAAAAAAACACAAAGCTTTCGAGATGCATGTTTAAGGAAGCAATTTTGAAACGTGCTTTGCAATTTTCGTCTCATCTTTTAATTCTGAGATGCATGCATAACAATTATTTTTATGGCTTTTTCTGCGTGTTTTACTCAATTTACCTTTTTTGCACTGCTGTACTTGTGCCATTGCCAAAATGGAGTATCTGTGACTGTCTGAGCATTAAAAATGAAGAATGCATGCTCTGTAAAAATCCAATATCTTTGTATTAGCCATTAATTTATGCCAGCGGTGATTGTGTGTTATGGTTTCTGTTCTGTTTTTGTTCTTTAGTCATTCCCTTCCACATGCTCACGTAACATTTGTAGAGTGGGACAGAACAGGACCATGTGGGTCTATATGGAACCATGGGATGGGATGTGCCTGCTGGCTACATCCCACACAGCTGTGTCATCCTGGCGGAACAGCCCAGTACACCGTTCCGCCAGTTCTGCGGACGGGCCCAGGCCGCGCTGCCTCTCCCGAGGACAGGCGAGCTGCTCCTGGGTCCGCCCGCCCTCTCGCGCATCTGAATCGCTCTGAAATGGAGCGATTCAAGGCGCAGGGAGGCGCAGGGAGGCGTGGCTGGCCTCCGCCATAGGGGCAGAGGGCTGCCAATCATCCGGGCGTTCCGGTTCCTGGCGCGCCCGGATGACGTCTCTGATCCCACACCCTTCACTCACTCGGCTGTGGTGAAAAGGGCTTCTATACACATGTAACTCCACAAGGGTCTATTTCATGTGTTCAGCTGGAGGTCGGGGAATGGTAAGCTGGCGCCTTGATATCAGAAGCAGTGCAAGGGGTCTGGTTTCCCCACAATGGTTTGGTGAGCACATAGAAGGCAACAACTGGATAAGGCTTAAGACACAGAGGCTGGTGCATCTAGATAAATAGAGGGCCAGTGTGGACTGATGACTGAACTGCCAGTACTGCCTGAAGCCAAGCAGGATAATCTGTGGTCTTGTTTTTGGATGGGAAAGCTGAACTGCTCTATCTTCTCCCCAGCTTTTGGGGTCAGTTTTGCAATCCTGGGGGATTACCAGCCAGCATCCCTCTACCAGCCAGCTTCTAGGGTAGTGTTTCTCAAACTGTGCGTTGGGAACCACTAAATGGGTCATGAGTCAATTTCAGGTGGGTCGCATTGCACCTAGTGCAGCCATCATTGAAAATATGGAAGATGGGATGCTGGAAAGGGGGAGAAAGGGGGCTATGTGGTTATGTTGCTGGTGTCAAAGTTGTAAATAAGCTTTTTCCTTTCTGATTTACGTTGCTATTGGAAAACGGCTGAGTAACAACCCAAATTTATTTATTTATTTATTTATTTATTTATTTATATCCCAGCTTTTTCCCCACAGAAGGGGATTCAAGGCAGCTTACATAAGTTAAAAAAAACGATTAAAGTAAAACAAATACTAAAAACATTAAATATAAAAAACAATTATGAAATTAAAACATTAAAAACAGAACCACCACGATCACCCAACAGATGGGGGGGGGACACGCATTCTCAGGAAAGCAACAGGCTCTGGTGTCACAATGATGGCACTTCCAGCCATGACATCACTTCCGGTGGGTCCTGGACAGATGGTCATTTTAAAAAGTGGGTCCTGGTGCAAAAAGGTTTGAGAGCCACTGATCTAGGAGATTTGTAATCCCCCATTCACCCTGCTTACATCAGGGTGCACACCAAAAATCTCTACTCCTACTTCCTGGCCGCCACCATACCCGCCAGGTGTGACTACACTGGCTAAGGGGAAATCCAAGCCAATGGCAGCTGTCTGGGATAGGCCAAAAAAGGAAAAAAAAATCCACCTAAAAATCAGATAGGTGGCAAAAAATTCTTATCTGGGCTGCAAGAGACAACCAACTAATCCAAAATTGCCCATGGTGGGAGCTAAGACTCAAAGGTTCTCTGCACCCAACTGGGTATTGTGAGGGAGTGGGTGGAGCTTAGGGTCCATTGCTGTGGTCCACTGAAGAGGACAAAGGCGGGCCACAGCAATGGCCCCTAAGCTCCACCCACTCCCTCAAATTGGGTACCAAACTGGGTTCAGAGAATCTTTCCCTTGCCTCATGTGACAGAAAGAGGCAGGGAAAAGAATTTTCCCCCACTGCCTAGGAACACTAATCAATCAGTCAGTCAATCAACAGTATTTATATACCACTTTTCAACAAAAAGTTCACAAAGCAGTTTATAGGCAAAAGATAAAGCTAAATGGCTCCTTGTCCTAAAAGGA
This sequence comes from Lerista edwardsae, assembly GCA_029204185.1. Classification (NCBI taxonomy): domain Eukaryota; kingdom Metazoa; phylum Chordata; class Lepidosauria; order Squamata; family Scincidae; genus Lerista; species Lerista edwardsae. The sequence continues at coordinate 8,200 of JAJKFI010013129.1, forward strand.
CTCACAATCTAAAAAAAAAGTGCAGAACACCACCAGCAACAGCCAACAGACAAGATACTGTGCAGGGGTGAAGAGGGACAATTGCTCTCCCCCTGCTAAATAAATATAAGTGGGAGTCCACTGAGCGGGGCTTTAGGAGAGTCTTGCGGGGGGGGTTGAGAGGCAGCCTGCCCAAGACCTCCCTCCCAAGGGAGCCCCCACCCAGCCCCCTCCCCTCTAAGGATGGGGGGCCACTGCTCCAAGCACGCCCTCTCTCCACGAAGCCTCACCCTAGTTCTGCTTGGAGATGGGTCTGGCCACCATCTTCAAAAAGTGCCTCTTGCCCAGTTAGCAGGGGTGAACATTGGGGGGGGGGGAGGCAATCATTCTTCAGATTGCAGTCAAAAAGCATTGATTACCTGACCCTTGCAATAATCTCAAAGTGACCTCTGAGCCATCCCTGAAGTACAGATTTTCATTTTTTTTTTCAAAAAAAATCTGGTTTTTTAATCAATAATGAATTAGTTGGGGGAAACATGTAAGGTGCTTGAATAAATTCAAGAAGAAAGAGGACATCCCACCTGAAATAGGAGGGGGTGGGGTCAGGAAGTCAGTATTGGATTCATAGACAGGTTCAGGTATCGTTTGTAGTACAGAGGCGAAGGAAGGAGAGCGTACCCAGAAATAGTGGCATGTCTACAGGGCTGTAAGTGCTGCAGGAACCACAATGTGCTGTGTAAGTGGCCCCTCCCATTTGCCATCAGGGCCATTCCGTGCAGCAACAGCAAAACACCACCCAGAATGGCTCTGGGAGAAGCCACTTACATGGCACCTGCAGTAATTATCGCCTCCCTATAGGTATGCCACTGTCCAGAAAACCTACACTGACCCATCCTTACAGACGTCCATACAGGCAGTGACCACAGAGGGGAAGGCAAACAGCAAGGAGAAAAAAAACGAGATACAACTTGGTAGAAGTTACTTTTTCATTAGAGCATTTTTGAGACTTGAAATCATTTGACTTGGAGCTCTTTTCCATTGTCTGCACTTTTATTTCTCAGGATATAAATCCATTTTGTAATTACTCCACTAGTCTTATCTCAGAAACTTTGCCTGACACACCATTCCATATGTTTATGATTCTCTGAATGAAAAAGTGCTCCCTGACAACCGCTCAAATTTTTCCTTTAATTTCCATTTATGTCTTATTGTCTTAGAATGTTGAACTGGAAATATATGTTGCAATATTGTGTGACATTATCTGTATTACTTAAGATTTTATATACCCATATATCAACCAAACATCAGATAAATCTCATGGTTGCTCTTTTTTTTCCCCTTCATCTTCTTCTCCAGAGTTCTGTAGGTAATAGATTCAATTTAGCCTCAGTGACAAGTTAACTTTAAGGATTTCTCACAAACGTCGCAGAGAATACATCTACATTTGGGGTTGGATGGTTCAGGAACGGCTCCAAGTATATTTTTTGTTTTGCAATTGTGAGATCAGGAAATATAAGTTTGGATTTAATTAAAATACTCATTTGCTTACAAAGTACCACGGGTTTACAAATCGCAACCGGTCCACAAGCCTGATCTATGTTTGCATTTAAGATAATTGACCCCTGTGAAAAAGAATTAAATTTTGAATTGGTAGTTTTGTGAAATGGAGATTACAGGTTGAGCTAATCACCTGCAGATTTTTTTTTTAATCTGTGAAAGTTCCAAGAACAGAATATACCACTACACCAGTGTTATGATGATCCATAGGATTGGGACCCAAGTAGCTTGACATTTCCAGTGCACACTTCAACTGATTAAATAGAATTCAGCTCCTGAGATATAAATGGGACGTAATTCCCTGTAACATTTTGTGATCAGGGTGTTAAGCAGTTAAACCACATAACAACGATATTGTGATTTGTGATCCTGCAGAAATGGCTTCTAAATACTTATGGTTATGTTCAGAGAAAAGGCACAACGTCCCCCCCCCTTCTGTGTCATCTACCAACACAGGAACAAAATCAGTCTTCTGAAGATTTTGATTACTTGTGGGCAGGTTTCTTGTCAGCAGTTTCAAAATGTGCTACAGAATTAATCTTCAACAAGGTGGTGGCAGAGTCTATCAATGAGGCAGCTCTCCCTACCCTTCTCCCGCACCTGCTTAGCTTTTTTTGCAGCATATGGTTGTGATAAATTTGGAGGAGAGGGGGGGAGAAAATAGAAGACTTGCAGGTACAGCAATTTCCATTCTCATTTCATTTTCCTTCAATCAATGCAGAAGGGCATTGGGACCAATTTCTGTGTTGCTCAAAAACAACCACCACCATGCAACTTTTAGGAGTAAAAATAAAGATCAATTATGTATCTTTGTTCATTTCAAATGAACTGCAGCTTATTTGGTTATACTTTAAAATAGTGTTATTCATACTGTGTGTCAGGAACTACTTGGTGGGTTGCGACCTGTTGTCAGGTGGGTCACGGAAAGCAGGGAGAAGCCATCTTGGAAACTGCAGGCCTTACTCTTGCTATATTCCTTTTGTGAGTGTTAACAGTTTGGATTTTCAACGGAAGGTGTTTTGTTTGTTTGTTTTTAGTTCTGTGCTTTTACATCATATTTTGTCCTCATCTTGCTTTCTGTCAGGGATATTTCATGGTTGTACAATTGCTGCAGTCCAAGAATGCCAATTTGCATTTCAGGAGTGTCATTTAACGATGTTAAAATGATAAAATGTTAAAATGTCCTTTTATTATGTTAAAGCTTCCTGCTCGATGATGTCACTTCCTGCCACAACATCACTTCCAGTTTAATGATGTCAGTTCCGGTGCGTCATGACATGTGCTATTCTAAACAGTGGGTCCCGGTCTAAAGAGTTTGAATACCACTGCTTTAAAATAAACGTCCCAATCTGGGTAATCGCAAGAACGGAAAAAGGAGGTGCACTTTCAGTTGGGCAAATTCTCAAAATAAGCAGCAGAATCACAAACCTAGTTGGTTTCCATTTCTGGAAATCAATGTTGATGCCAACCCAGTCCTTCTCGTTTGGAAGCCAACGAGTACACCACCAACCATGGTGGTGCTGCTACTTATCCCACGGTCGCCATCTTGGCTGTGCCTCACACAACACTCCCTTCCGGCCTGGCACCAGGGCTGGCCAGAATGAGGGTGCATTCCTAACCTGGAGTTAGGCCAGCACAATTAGGCCAGCAAAGTTTGTCTAGCACAAGGGACACCGTAAAGCACGTTTGGACCACTCTCAGAGTCAGGGAGTCAGGATGGTGCATGTCTGTGTGCTGGCCTCTCTGACTCTGAGAGTGGTCCAAACATACTTTACGGTGTCCCTTGTGCCGGCCAAATTTTGCTGGCCTAACTGTGCTGGCCTAACTCCAGGTGAGGATTGCGCCCTGATTCTGATGGCCGGTGGAGGGGCTGCTTATACATAACGTTGCAGCACCTGCAGGGCTTACCATGCTACCCACCTCTAACTATGCTGCTTCTCACATGTGACTATTTTCAAGAGGGGAATAACTTGAGCAGAGGCGTACCTGGAGGGGAATGATAGCACTATGTTTTGCAAGCAGACGCTCCCCCCGTCTTCGGAACGCTTCCCAGAGGCCAGAGCCAGACGGAGGCTACCTTTGCTCCGAATGGCTCGGAAGAGGAGGGGGAGCAGCTGCTTGCAAAACCACATGCTGTGATCCCCCGCTACGTATGCCAATGGACGTGAGAATAAAGACCGCCTCGTGAGCAGTGGCCTGTCTTTGGGTAGCTTTGTCAAATGGGGTGGATGGAGAACTCATCTCAAGGACGGTCTGAGTGTTTCCCCCAAAGCTATGAATCAAATTCCTGATAGACTCCTGAGATTAGCCTGGTTCTTCCACCACCGTGCTCATAAAGCCCTGCCCATTAGCTCACCGTGCCTCTCGAGAGACAAGCCCCAGCAAGACAGGGAGGCACTCACCAAAGCCAGCAATATTTTAAGCAGGGTCCTGCCTGAAGTCATATTTGTGGAAAGGTGAAGCATTTGTTCATTTATCAGTGTTTGGTTACTCATCTGGCTGGCTTGATCTTTATTCTTTATGTGCAGATAGAATTTCAAAAAGGTCTAAATCATTCTCTTTGAAATCTGGCATAATTTGCTCCCAGGCTGAAATTTTACTTGACTGGTTCCGGCTCACGAAAACCCTGGGACAATGTTAATTTCAGCAGATAATAAACGGGCTTTTCCTGAACTGTGTGACCTCATTATTTCCAACCAGTTTACTTCATATACTCCATCTCTTTCTCCTCCTGGAATTTAAAATATTTTGGTGCTGTTTTTGTAGTGAAGGGAATGAAGTTCTGAATATACAGGAACAAATGAGAAGCAATCGATTCCTGTCTCCCAGCAGTGTCTCAATGTCTGTGAATCATTTATGTATATTTATACATATTTGTTTATGTAGAAAAAAGTAAAGTAGCCCTCTATGCAAGCATTGAGTCATTACCAGACATGTCATGTAGCGGGTACGCGGGGGTACATGCATACCCACTCCTAGGATTAGGGCTGGCCCCGCCCATTCGCCCACCCACTCGTCGACTCCATCGGCACTCCGCTCCGCCCCCTGCAACGTTTGAATTGCCTGCACGTTTGAGTTGCCTGCACGTTCTCAGAGCCAAGCAGGCAGGCAGCGGAGCAAGGGAGACCGACGGCAGCAGCAGCGTGAGCAGGTAGGCTCCCTGGGGGTCCCTCCCGAGGAGGCGCAGCGGTTCCTGGGGGATCGGTAGCCCGCGCGGCGGCCCCAGAGAAGGCCCAAGACTCCCGGGCCTTCTCCCAGGCCGCTGCGCGGCCTAACCAGGAGGCGGGGCAGTTCCTGGGTTCCGGCTATGACCTCACTTCTGGTGGGCGGGCCCCGGCACAAGTGCCAATCAAAATGAGTATCTGTTGCTAAATCATTTAGATGCCATTACTGGTCATTACTGACTTATGGGGGTGCCGTCACATCATAACATTTACTAGGAGGGCTTAGAGTGCAAACCTAACATGGGGTTAGGCTGGCACAATTAGGCCAGCAACGTTTGGCTGGCACAAGGGACACCGTAAAGTATGTTTGGACCACTCTTGGAGTCAGAGAGGCCAGCACACAGATGTGCACCATCCTCCCTGACTCCGAGAGTGGTCCAAACGCGCTTTACGGTCGCCCTTGTGCCAAACAAACTTTGCTGGCCTAACTGTGCTGGCCTGACTCCAGGTTAGGATTGTGGTCCTAGTTGTACAGAGCGGTTTCCCATTGCTTTCCCCAGACATATTTTACTTTACCCCTCGGCAAGCTGGGCATTTTTTTTGCCAACCTCAGAAGGATGGAAGGCTGCATCTACTTTGAGCCGGCTACCTGAGAAACCAACTTCCACTGGGATTGAACACAAGTTGTGGGGAGAGCTTTTACCTTCAAGAAGACCTCACCACCATAGCATGTAGCATGCAACTCCATGGTATGTTGGTGACAGGAAATAGGACTGAGATCCTCCTTTTATTAGAGATGCCATAGAATCGTCCTGAGACATTCTCCACAAAAAGCATGAAATCTACTGCGGTGTTATGCCTCTTCTGTGATCCGCAGAGGGGAGCTATGCAGTGGGGAGCTATGCAAATGCCCCCGGGCACCAGGCAAGGAGGGGCAGCAAAATTGTCCTCTTCCACCTTTGATCGCAACCCCCCTGTCGCCACTGTGCTCCAGGGGCTGCCCGCCTCCTTCTCTGCTTTTTTAAAAGAGGGTCTTCTGCAGCGGTGTCATCCAAATGATTTAGGAACAGGTACTCACTTTTGATTGGCACTTGTTGGGGTCCGCCCACCGGAAGTGATGTCGTGGCAGGAAGTGAGGTCATAGCTGGAAGTGAGGTCATGACAGGAAGTGAGGTCACAGCCGGAAGTGAGGTCATGATTGTTGCCATGGATGTGATCATGTTTGTAATAACTTCAGCTTGTGGTTAGTGTTGATTTAACTTCTATTGCTTTGCTTTCTAGAGATGTATATAGACATATTTTGCTTCAACTGTTCCCTGGTTAAAGAGCAGGCTAGACTGTACTAGACTGGGAGCCCTTTTGGGACAGGGAGCCATTTAACTTTAATGTTAAATGCAAGGAGCCGGCAAGGAGCAGGAGGGGGAACAGGTGACAAAAAAAGACGGTGTGGGAGCTGGGGGGAGGCTGCAGGAGGAACTGGGACGCTGGGTCTGCGTGGCTGGAGGGAGCGGGAGCCCCAGGCAGCCTACCTTCTCATGCTTGCTGCCTTATTCCTGGGTCTCCCTTGCTGCTGCTGCTGCTGCTGCTGCTGCTGCCGCCTCCGGTCCTCTCACTCCGCTGCTGCTGCCACCACCATGCTGCCTGCCTGCCTGCCTCCTCACAGAAAGTGCAGGCAACAGCTGCAGGCGTGCAGTACGCATGCGCAGCTGCTGAGCCAACCAGCTGATGGGGCCAGCTTTGAGTGGGCGGGGCCAGCTGAACTTCTAGAAACCGGTACTCGCGTAGTGGTGCGTAGTGGGTGCATGACATCACTGGTCTTCTGAGAGCCAGGAAAGCAGCACGCAGCCTCCCCAACCCTCGAAAAGCTTTCCAAGGCCTTCTGGGAGCAAAAAACATCCCTTCTGGGGTTTTTGGCCAAAAACTGGGCTGATTTTTGGCCCCCAGAAGGCCTCAGAAGATCTTCTAAGGGCCAGGAGGGCTTCATGTGGCCTCCCCAGCACTCAACATGCCTCCAAGGCGAGGCAGTGGGCATAGGGGCAGGACCTGCAGGTGGGGGTGCAGCCCTGGAGGTGTGCCCCTGGGTGCTGACCCCCCAGGAGCACCACTTCCCATGCCCTTCCCATGCCCAGTACTAATAAGCCCACACGCCCACCAGCATTACCACTGTATGTACAGTATCAACAATACATTTTGTGGCACAGAGACTACAGCAGTGACTTGATTCCCACTGAAATGGCCCAGAGTTGCATCAGGAGAAAAGTGAAGGAATAAGGGAGGATTTGACCAAAGGGCAGCAGGGGTGGAGATTTGGGAGAGCTGATGGCAGCAAAAAATATAGCAAAGACGTCATACTAAATGTGTAGTGGGAAAAGTGAAGGAAGGGTTGTGAAGAGGAAGGGAGATGACATGAGGAATGAGGAAGAAGAGGAGACTATTCCAGGCACGGCAGCTAAGCAACATGTAGAAGGCACAAACACAGAAGGATAGTGAGAGCAGATGACATTGCTAATAGCGGACTCAGAAGATGGAAAGTGAAAGGAGAGGCTATCAACTCCACTCCACAGTCCATTTATTCCAGAAGAGTCCAGGTACATTTGGCAGAATTCCAGAGCAAACGTGCCGTGAATCATCATTCGAAACGTTGGGGTTGAGAAGCCTGAAAAGCGCACAGTGGACCCCTTGACGAGAATGTGGCAAGCAATTAGGCACGAGCGGAGGACACCAGACAAGAGCACTGGAGAAAGATGCTCTCAGAGGAGGAAGCTTGTCTCTGCAGAATGACTGAAGCGATATGCGTAGAGAGGGCGAGATTGGAATAACCACAACGAGAGTTTACGAGAGCTTGGGAAATAGACTGCTCTTACAACCCAATCCTAAATAATTCCCCAGGCAGTGATGCGGTCGTGCTTTTTGAGTCAGAGAAAGCAATCTCTCTCTCTCTCTCTCTCTCTCTCTCTCTCTCTCTCTCTCTCTCTCTCTCTCTCTCTGTGTGTGTGTGTGTGTGTGTGTGTGTGTGTGTGAGAGAGAGAGAGAGAGAGAGAGAGAGAGAGACAGACAGACAGACAGACAGAGAGAGAGAGAGAGAGAGAGAGAGAGCAGCCAGTCACATCAATCAAGGTACTTATATACCGCTTTTCAACACGAAGTTCACAAAGCGGTTTACAGGCAAATGGTAATAATAATAAACTTAAATGGCTCCCTGTCCCAAAAGGGCTCACAATCTAAAAAACGGTACATAGTACCGTTGTGTTCCTGTATCCAGCTTTACCTCCTCAACTTTCAGTAGTAAGGTAGGAATCCATTTAGAAATACAGTTGGCCCTCATTATCCACAGATTCGGAACCCACAGATCCCAGCATATGTGGGTTCCCCAGAACCCATGGGGTGGCCAACCCAGAGTCAAGGGAAAGTGTGCTCTCCTTGCCTCCAGCGAGTTATCTGAGCCTCACACATGCATTCACCTGCAGCCTCTGGGAGCTTCAGAATAAGGGTTGCCAAAAAAAAAAATCACTTCCATTTTTTTCGGCAAAACAGGAAGTGATGTTGATTTGCCTTTAAAATGCATTCTGATGCCGAGGGAAGCCTTTTAAAGGCATATAAGCATCACTTCCAGTTCTGCGGAAAAACCGGAAGTGACATATTTTTTTCATTTGTGGGCTTCATTCCGAGGCCTGCATAGGTAGCAGGTGGAAATACACAGCCTCTGCAGGGCTTAGAAGAGCCTTGGTGCCCAACCAGAGCCCAGTCTGAAAACAATGGATTCCACCCTACGTGGCTTTCCTTCTCCATGAGGGTTCCTGGAATGGAATGGATGACACCTTGCCTGGTTTTTTTTGGTACAGTTTTTGCCACGCTTAAATTAATTCAAGAGAACACAAACTACACTTGGCTCAAGTTATCGGTTTGGTCTCCATTGACTCTCCCCACAAAAGTTATCCTCCACCTTCTTACATCTACAAGAAAGTTTTGTTATGCCAAGGAAGTTTCCATCATAACGGAACCATCGTAAGTTGGGTGGCGACACTTTCTGTATTGTTCAATTTCTAGCCATTGTACAAATCGCTGGTAAGGCCGCACCTGGAATATTGTGTCCAGTTCTGGTCGCCGCATCTTAAAAAGGACATAGTGGAGCTGGAAAAGGTGCAGAAGAGAGTGACAAAAATGATTACGGGGCTGGGGCACCTCCCTTATGAAGAAAGGCTGCAGCGTTTGGGGCTCTTCAGCCTAGAAAAAAGGCGCCTGAGGGGGGACATGATTGAGATATACAAGATTATGCAAGGAAGCGATAGAGTCGATAGAGGGATGTTCTTTTCCCTCTCTCAAAACACCAGAACCAGGGGACATCCGCTAAAACTGAGGGTTGGGAGAGTTAAAACAGATAAAAGGAAGTACTTTTTTACCCAGCGGGTAGTTAATCTGTGGAACTCTTTGCCACAGGAGGTGGTGATGGCATCTGGTGATGCCTTTAAGAGGGGATTGGACAGATTTCTGGAAGAAAAGTCCATTGTGGGCTATAGGCAATGATGGGTTGTAGCCTCCTTACATTAGTAGTAGGCGACTTCAGAGTGCCGGGTGCAAGGGAGTGGCAACAGGATCCAAGCGTCTTGTTGTCTCATGCCTCCCTGGGGCACCTGGTGGGCCGCTGTGAGATACAGGAAGCTGGACTAGATGGGCCTTTGGCCTGATCCAGCAGGGCTCTTCTTATGTTCTTATGTTCTTATCCCACCTCTTTTTCCAATGAGAGCAAATGGCACGAACTGCTGCAGAACCTGGGCCATCGCCATTCAGCGTGAGGGTTGAACAGCTGAAATGCAGTTGTCTAGGAAACTAGAGGAGTCGCATTTTGCTCAGCTCCAGATGTATCTGCAGTCATCAAGGTCATGTGATAAAGGCTTGAAGGAAAAGGGAAAAACAATGGCAAAATGATGAGGAAGAGGAGCTCATTTTCGATGCAGAAATAGGTGAAGTCCCCCACTTCATGCCAGTCTGAAAGAGGAAAAAAGCTCCCTCACTGCCTGAGATTGAAGTTGTGCATCGAGGTTATGAGGCACAGAGAGTGTTCTTTATTTCTTTGCTATCATCACCCCATTTTGGACCCACCTCCAGCCCCACCAGAAAAAGAATAAAATTGAAGATGATCTCTGGTTCATTCAAATCAGGTCAAGGTACTTAAACTGAAGAATAGCAATCAATTAGTTTCTCATTAATCAGATAATTTTGGGTTTCTGGAATAATAAGAATTGAAAAGTAGAAATAACTTGCAGTATCATTTTCAGGAACCATCTCTCTGCTTTATAAACTAATCCTTCTCTAATGGCCCTTTTTAATGTAATTTATAGGTTCATCATTACCCTTTTTGTATTAGTAATTATTTCTAAAATACCAAAGAACCATCTTTTCTCTCAAGGTTCTTCTATGCATCTGATTTACAGCTAGTTTCATGTTGGGCTCTGTCTTTCTGAGGTTTGACATTTCAAAATATTTATAGCTCTTTTACATTAATGCCTTTCTCATGAATCTGGAGGTGACCGTTTTTTCTTTCATCTTGTTGCAATTAAATGGATCAACTTTGGCTTTATTATTTCCACTATTTATCTGTCCTGCGCATTAAAAAAATTCAAATTAGCAAATGACATGGTGCAACGTGTGAAGTAGAACAATTGCATATTTCTTAAAAAGCACAAGCCACCCTTGATGCATTGGCTGCGCGACGGTTCCGAGCGAAAGCGCAAAATCTTTAATATTTTATTGATCAGATCTAAACCTTCTGCCCAAAGTGGCAATTAAATTTCAATTAAACTGACTGAAAGCATCATATTAAATTTCAGCACTTTACGAGCTATCAGATAATGCTGCAGGACAAATCTTTAGTATGATCACACTCTTTTCAAATTATATTATCCTGTTCATTCACAATAAAAGTGACAGTTTTAGGTATACTTTCAATATTTCTTAAATATAAGCTCTCTAATGAACACATTTTATTGCCTTTAAATCAATTATTATTGGATATTTTAATAAAGTGAATTGAGCACTTTGTTTTACACACTGCTTAGAAGTTATTATATTTTGCAGACAGCAAAGGACTGAACCGGGATGATAGAAATATCCAAATGCCTAACTTGCATTATAGATTGACAGTCCAATTCTTTCCACTGCTGATGCAGCTGTATTGCAGCCCCCAGGTAAGGGAATAAATGTTCCCTTACCTTGTGGAGGCCTCCATGGATGCCCCCCCCCTCAAGATAGAGCACACCCTCTTGGAAGAATTGCATTGGTGCTGGAAAGTTAGTTAGGATTGGGCTGTTAATCAGCATCTTACAATGGAAATATGCTGCCTTGCATTTCACCCGACTTCACCATGCAATATACTGTATTAATTAATAAGAGCTTAGCTCTTCAAGATTTGGATCTGCAGCCTTCCAGTACACCTCTTGCATTAATGAGATAAGGTTAAGATAATATAACTGAATTACTGAAATAAAACACAGAAGAGGCTTTAAAGATATTATTGCTTATTAAGTCTCACACTTTATGACTGTATCATCCCTTAGTCCCATGGCTATGTGCAATGTATCAGCATTTAACCTCACTAATAAAGTCCTAACTGGAGAGAGAAGAGGCTCTCCATGGCTTTTAAATTGAACATATACATAAGGGCAATTAAGTTTGAAAAATACAGGACCTGTACAATGCAGCTAAAATCAGGCAGCAGGCAAACTTCCAGAAACAGTCAGGTTCTGCTCAAAGGTAGGAGGCCCTTTGAGATCCGGAAAAGAACAAAATTCTGTTACTTTTGTAAGCTGTATGCGCCGTGTGTGGGCAAGATGTTTTGATGTTAAGGCTGACTCTAGAATTAATTATGCACACTGTGTGGCTATATCAGGGGGCGTGGCCATGTCAGGGGGCGTGGTCACATCAGGGGGCATGACTACGTGAGGGGTGTGGGGCGTGGCTACTCAGCACCCCCAATGTTGAGATCAAGTCGGCTCCCCTGTGCATTCACAAAAGGGCCCAATATTGATCAGCAATATTTTCCCCTTTATATTACTGTCATCTTATAAGGGTGTTGCCACACTCTCCTCTCGTCCATTGGAGTTTCTCAGAAAGGGCACCACTTGCAGAATAGCTACTTTCCCTACAGGGTAATATAGAATATTCCGGTCACAGAGCAATCCAGACTGTTGTTTGTGCCAGCCTCCAATTGTCACAAATGTGCCATAAAGGTGTTTGCGCCATTTTTTTTTTTTTGAGAGGTGGGAGGTGGAACAGGGCAGGGGGATGGGTGGAACAGGGTGGAGGGAGGATGGGAAATGGGCGGGGCTGGGGGCAGGGCAAGCCTTACCTTGTCATGTAAATCCCTCCTCTCCCTTGCTGCTGTAGCCAGTAAGCAACGCCAAGATGTTGCTTTTCCCTGTCAGGATTGGCTAAAACGGTGCAGGGGAGGAGTGATTTCCACTGCAAGGTGAGGCTTCTTGCAAAACTTACAGATTTCCCCCCCCCCGTTAGATCCGCCTCTGCCCGAGTGGCTGGTCTGTTGGGATATTTTATTCGGACTGGAGAGAGGGGTGTTGTGAGCCCCGTCTCCTTTATAGGCAGCACCCCCGAGCCCTAAGGCTAACAAAGATGCGACAATAAAGCATCAGCTCAGATGAAAATGGCCATGAGTGTGTAGCGACCCAGAGAAGCTTCCCTGCTTCTTTCAGTCCAAAACTCTTTGCGTCTTTTCTCATCTTTTTAAAAGTACAGCCAGTTTTCCAAGACTCAAAGTTAAACCCCCCATCCCCCACCCAAAGCCCCTATTTCATTCAAGTTAATGAAACTCGGAGAGCAGCAATGGATCGAAACGGGGGACTCTGTGAAAGGCATTCTCTGCTGCTGTCACTTGAACCAGAGAAAGACTCCAAACTTAAGGTGTATATTTTGTTGATAACAATCACAGCTTTTCAAAGATAAGATTACCTTCTGTGAATAAGTATGTTTTGTTTTTCATTATCAGTAAACATCTCTCTTTCACTCCACTATATTTCACCCTTGGGAACAGAGTAGAGGGGAAAAAATCAGACATTTCAGAGAACAGGAAGAGGGACTCTTCCACCTAGCACAGCTGTACAATTGAAGTGGCTGCAGTGAAGGGCATTTTCACACATGACTCTAAAAGCAGTGTTGTTTTTTTGGGGGGTTTTTTTGCAGCTCCTGCATCTGAAATGTGGATGTAAAACCCACATTGGCTCAAATGAACATTATGTCCTGTTCCTCTGTATTGACGATGGACATGCATGGACTGTATGGACATGCACTCCAATAAGTGCAAAGGGTGTGTGTGACCAAAAACTTTCCTTTTTATTTCCTTCTTATAGCCAGACATGTCATGTACGCGAGTACCTGTTCCTAGGATTAGGGCTGGCCCCGCCCATTCGCCCGCCCACTTGTCGACTCCATCGGCGCTCCGCTCCGCCCCCTACAACGTTTGAGTTGCCTGCACGTTCTCAGAGCCAGGCAGGCAGGCAGGCAGGCAGGCAGGCAGGCAGGCAGTGGAGCGAGGGAGACCAACGGCAGTAGCAGGTAGGCTGCCTGGGGCTCCCTCCCGAGGAGGCACGGAGGTTCCTGGAGGGGGAATCGGTAGCCCGCACAGCAGCCCCGGGGAAGGCCCAGGACTCCCAGGCCTTCTCCCGGGCTGCCGCACAGCCTACTGAGGAGGCGTGGCGGTTCCAGGGGGCGGTTCCTGGGTTCCAGCTATGACTTCACTTCCGGTAGGCGGACCCTGACACAAGTGCCAAACAAAAGTGAGCACCTGTTGCTAAATCATTTAGATGCCATTACTGCTTATAGCCCAATCTTAAGCCCCAGTTACGCCCAGAGAAACAGCAGCGCAAAATGGCCGCCGCTGTATCCAGTGGGGCCAGGAAGCCACCAGAGTTCTCTTATCCCACGTAAAGCCCCAGCAGCCCTCAGCCAAAGTTGATGGGGCACAGAGCTAGGCAAGGCAAGTGTAGGGCTCCGCAGCTGGGGAGGGGGCATTGGATTGGGCTGCGGAGCCTGCCACTGTCTCCACCCCCCTCCTGGGCCCAGTCCTCCATCTGCTCACCCTCCCCCACCAGGGGGGAGGCAAGGTATGAATATTTAAAATGGAGAACAAAAACCAAATACAGTAGAGGTGGCAGTGTAAGTGGGAGATGTAAAAATGCCTTCTTTTGATAATGGTGTAGTAGTAGCTGCCTAGCTACAAGGGGTGGAATGGTAAGTATTTCAGGTGCTGCAATCTGCTGTGTAAGCGGACGATCCCACTTGACATCAGAGCCATTCTGGGCAGTTACAGCAACACTGTGCATTGCCATTGCTGCCTAGAATGGCTCAGACAGCGAGTGCGAATGGCCAGTTCTATGGCATGTTGTGGCGCCTGAAATAATTATCGTGCCGACATCCGCATAGCTACTGTATTTCATCGTAGGAAGCCAACCCATTAACTTAGTCCTCAAATCTTGGAATCCGTTCCCACAAATTCCAGTGGTGCTTACTTACTAGTTAGAGATGCCCTTGATCTGGATAACATTTGCCTCATGCAGGTGCATAGCTAAAGAAGACATTTCATCCTTAAAGTCATTAGGTTGCCTTGTTAATCCAATAGGTCTCAGTTTTCTCCTGTAAGATGGAGATAAGCACGGGGGCGTAGCTAAAGAAGTGCAGGGGGCACAATTGTACCGGCCAACAAGCTTTAGTTGGGCAACAAACTGAGCTTGACACTAGTGGCCAAAATGGAAAAAACCTTGGTATGTTGCTGTTATTATTTTAATGTGTTTTATTTATTGTGGTTGCATTGTATTTTGTTGTTCACTAAGCCTCCTTGGGCATTTGCTTCGGCATGGGAAAGGCAGGGTACAAATTCTCCAAACAAACAAACAAACAAACAAACAAATAAATAAAGTGATCATGTTATACACCATTTGTTGCGGAATTTAATGCAGAATGCAATGAAACAAATTGGAGTGCAATAGCTTCATTCTATCAAAAGGTATGGCCAAAAACCCCAAGAAAGTGAAAATACAATTGTAATGTCATTTCCTCTTGCAATGTCACTTTTAGGGCATCCTTTTGCCCTCTGCACCCGGCTACACTTTCATTAGCTATGCCAGTGGCCCATGGCTTTAACCTGAAAGAAGCCTTCCCTTTCAGACGCAGAAAGTATTATATATATAGGGGAACCCTAGTGTTGCTTTCCCTGAAAAACTCGAGAAGGGGTGTCCCATTTTCTTCAGTCTCTGCAAGAGGTCAGTGCCGTTGACACTTGCACTTGCTAAGATGTAAGACAATCCCTTAGCAAAGAGCCACACACTGCTGAATTCCTAATATAATGCCTCCGCGACAGAAGCACGCTCCCGTTCATTGTCAGTACAGCACGGTTCCCTGAGCAAATCTTTTTGGATGCTTCATGATAGGCACATTTCTGCCAACTTCCCTTAGGAGTCCTAAAACTGCAATTGACTGTCGTCGTCCCCCTTTCCCATTTTCTACTGTAGCGTCGTTGAAATCAATGGGACATCCTTCTGCATAAATATGTGTAGGACTAGAGTATTAATCAGAAAAAAACTGAACGGAGACCTACATCAATCGTACTGCAATTATGCATCTCTGGTGAGCATGCAAGATTTCTTGCTGATACCCAGGAAAGAGCTGTGGTCAGGTATCTGTCGGTGAATTTGCCTCTGTGCTACACACAATGCATCACAAAGGCTGATGCATCACAGTCCCACAGTGCAGGGTGCAATCCATCAGTTTCTCTATAAACTCCAGAATATATATCTGGCTAAACCTATCTAAAATGAGATGCAGCATTAGCAATATGGAGGACTCAGCCAGCCGGGCCATAAAAGGAGATATACTATGGTCCCTGACATCAGATTGTTTCAAGCTTAATTTCAGTAAAGTAATAAGGTCAGGGAGAGAAATGTTCAGTGATGCACAGATTGACGGCAAGGAACGGGAAGGATGGAATTTTGTGTGGACTTCGACCATTTGGTTATTTATTTTTGTGCTTCCATTGAGGACAAAGAGCTGAACCCAGACTGTAATCTCTGCAGATTTGTAGACATAATGCGGTGGTGGAAAGGGGGAAAGGGGGCAGCATGCTTATAATAAGAAGAAAAAATGTTTTGCTGTTGGCGTTTATCTTTCCTCTTCAAAGATAAATGTGATATGGCAGTGTTTCTCAGAGGATCAGGACCCACTAGGTGGGTCGCGAGCCAATTTCAGATGGGTCCCCATTTATTTCAATGGGTATTTTATTTTTAATAACCTAGACTTGATGCTATCAAGGTACAGTCAATCCTCTTCATAGTGACCTCGCTATCTGCGACTTTGCTTATCCGCGAGGAAAAGAATTGCTACTTTCCTCGTTATCTTCACTTCTGTCCTTGTTATCCGCTATGCAGAGATCTTCCAGAGGCTGCAGAGACCTTCAGAATGGCACCTGCGACCAGCACTGGCCCAATTATAATGGCCAACAGCAGCATCCACCGACCATGTTTAAGGGGGTCCATGCTGGTCTCAGGTGCCGTTCTGAAGATCCCTGCAGCCTCTGGAAGGTCTCTGCAGCATTCAGAGATCTTTTGGCACTTCCTGCTGCACTCTGCTGAGGGTCTCTGCTGTATTCGTCTGATGGCCAATAAGGTACCCCAAGCACCTAACTGCGTGGATCCAATAGGTTCATTATCTGCAAATTCGCTATATGCGCAGATTTCCAGGAACCGAACCCTAGCGAACAATGAGGATTTACTGTATGAGACTGCATTTGGGAAAATGTTACAGATCTGTACTTTTAACAGGCTACTATGTATATAGTCAGTCAGTCAGTCAACAGGTACTTATATACCGCTTTTCAACACGAAGTTCACAAAGCGGTTTACAGGCAAATAGTAATAATAAAGTTAAATGGCTCCCTGTCCCAAAAGGGCTCACAATCTTTAAAAAAAAAAAAAAAGGCAGACCGCCCACAACAGCCACTAGAAAGACTGTGCAGGGGTGAAGAGGGACAATTAGTCTCCCCCTGCTAAATATAAGAGGAACACCACTGGAAAAAGCGCCTCTTGCCCAGTTAGCAGGGGTAATGGTTAACATATTGGTTAACATATGGTTAATATATGGTTAACAATTATAGTTTATGGGGCTTGCTCCCAGCTGAGGACTGCAGCCTTTGGGATGTTTGGGGAATTTTCTGCTTGGGAGGTGTTAGAAGGGTTCTTTATTTTAAATCAGTTTTTAAATTTGTACCTATTGTAAACTTTTAATTTACTTATGTATTGATTTGATTTGATGTTGTCATGTGGGGGTGTTCATAATTTCACTGCCTGATGATGTCACTTCTGGCCATGACATCATTTCCAGGTTAATCACTTCTGGTGGGTCCCAACAGATTGTCATTCCAAAAAAAGGGTCTCGGTGCTAAAATGTTTGAGAACCACTACCGAATAGCACTCTCTCTCTCTCTCTCTCTCTCTCTCTCTCTCTCTCTCTCTCTCTCTCTCTCTCTCTCTCCCCCCATGCGTGTGTGTGTGTATGTGTGTTCTGCAATCATGTCTATATTATTTGCTGCCACTGCAATGCCCTCTCATGCACTCTAAAGCCTGTTCAAATGTAAAGGTCTACTCGCACATCTCTCCACTGTCACATGAACGGCATGTCACAAGTCATTCTCCACTAGACCAGCAGATCATCCAGCAGCCCAACCTGAGACTGGCTCGAACATGGGAATTTCCAATACCTGTCAGCATGCCTGGTTTCCAAGTGATGCTTAGGAAAGGGAAATTCATCGGAGAGGTTTCATACATTTCTGAGTGAATGCTCAGAGTCTCCCGATGACAATATGTTAAATACGTGGTTAATGCTGTCAACTTGGGCACCTTCTGCATGCCTTCACATGAATGCTCTCAGTTGCCAGAGTTTATGCACAACATCATTCAACTCACACTTCATCATACATGTATGAATTCACGGACAAACACTCTGTACCAGAAATTTGTCCTTTCTAGTTCTTATTATCTAAATCAGCAGTTCTCAAACCTTTTAGCACCAGAATGACCGTCTGCCTGGGGCCCACCAGAAATGATGTAATGGCTGGAAGTACCGCCATTGTGACATCAGAGCCTGCTGCTTTCCTGAGAATGCAGCAATCAGTTGGGTGATTCCTCAGCCATTTTCCAATAGCAAAGTGAATCAGAAAGGGAAAAAAAGCCTATTTACAACCTTGACACGAGCAAAACGACCACACAGCCCTCCCCCTTTCCAGCATCCCATCTTCCCATATTTTCAATGTGGCTGTCCTAGATGCTTCATGACCCACCTGATGTTGGCTTATGACCCATTGGTGGGGCCCAACCAGTGATGTCATGCACCCACTACGCACCACTACGCGAGTACCGGTTCCTAGAAGTTGAGCTGGCCCCGCCCACTCGAAGCTGGCCCCTGCTATTTAACCAGGGAACAGTTGAAGCAAACTATATATATATATATACACACACACACACACACACACACACATCTCTAGAAAGCAAAGCAATAGAAGTTAAATCAACACTAACCACAAGCTGAAGTTATTACAAACATGATCACATCCATGGCAACAATCATGACATCACTTCCAGCTTATGACATCACTTCCGGTGGGCGGACCCCGACAAGTGCCAATCAAAAGTGAGTACCTGTTCCTAAATCATTTGGATGACACCACTGGGCCCAACCCATAGTTTGGGAACCACTAATCTAAACGCATCTCCTGAGGCCCAAAGATTTGGACAGTACTACCAATTGTAACTGATGAAATCCAAGGATATATGCTGAAATATGAATGAGTTCAGTAGCTGCTATCATGGAAAATCATGACCAGTAAATAGGAATTTAAATTGAATTGAATTAAGGGCGCAATCCAAGGCCCTGTGTTGGGCTGACTGGAGCCTCTAGCGATGGTCCAGCGGCAGCAGTGCTGGTGCGAGAGCACCAATCAGCAGCCTCGTGTCAGCACTGCTGCCGTTGGGCTTACGCTAGCAGCAGTGCCGGCCCAACACCACCGTCTGGAGTTGGTGCTGTGCTGCTCCTGCGCCTCTGAGTTCGGCTGGCGCAAGAGTGTTTCTGGGGGGGGGGGGGAGGGAGGGGGGGAGGAGAGTGTTTCTGGGTGGGAGTGGGAGGGACAGCCTGGGGAGATTGGAGTCTATAAATAGTCTATTTTAAGTTCTGAAAAAGATCTTAAACACCA
The DNA here is from genome assembly GCA_029204185.1 of Lerista edwardsae. Lineage (NCBI taxonomy): Eukaryota > Metazoa > Chordata > Lepidosauria > Squamata > Scincidae > Lerista > Lerista edwardsae. Next base: position 27,145 of record JAJKFI010013129.1, read on the forward strand.
AAATGCAGCGTTTTGTGTTTTTAGTCAGATATTTTGACCGCCAAAAGGCGGCGTTTTAACAGCCAAAAAAGAGTTTTCGACAACAAAGAGAAACATGACTTGCTATTGCTACAAATCATAACTATTACTACAAGTCATACTAACTATTAACAGGTAAAGGTTTCCCCACGACCGAATGGTCTAGTGGTGACCGCCTGTAGGGGGCGGTGCTCATCTCCGTTTCTAAACCTGTAGAGCTGGCGTTTGTCCAAAGACAAGCGCGTGATTGGCAGCCCATCCGTTCCGTTCCACGGCTGCCCTGGCCTCGGGGGGGCCGGCCCCGGTTCGCGCGCCCCACTGCTGCTCGCCCAGGCACCTGGCGCGCCCCCCACCCGTCTCCCCCGGCAAGCAGGCGCCCCGCCGAGGCCAGGGCAGCCGCAGAACGGAACGGCCGGGCAGCCAATCATGCGTAAGTCCCGCCCAGCGTTCCCGTTCTTCATTACCAGATGACATCACTATGTCCCTTGGTGGTGTATAATAGTAATACTAACTATTACTACCATGTTAATGGACTTGGTGTCACCTTTGGAAAGGGAGTAGACCAGGAGAATTGGCTACTGTAGCTGATCCTGCTCCATTCCTGGCCTCAGTATCCCCTCCCACCCCCATTCTCCACCCTCCCTCTCCCCCTCATTCTGCTCACTCCCACCTCCCACTCACTTATGCCAACTTACCCAACGGGAAGCCCCTGCACATGGCCATTGCTGCCCCGAATGGCTGTGACGGCACATGGGATGGGCTATTTGCTTGATGGGTTGCAGAATCTGCTGTACTTGCTGTGCCACCCTCTCCCTTGGCTAATGCCTACACGTCTGCCCCATGCCCCTTCAATTTCAGTGACAACATTGCGCATGATTCCCTTTTTGTCTGCACTTATAACAGAAAAAAGGCATAACAGGAAATATGTCTTAGAGCACAATCCTAACCTGGATTTAGGTCAGCACAAGTTAGGCCAGCAAAGTTTGGCCAGCATAAGGGACACCGTAAAGTATGTTTGGAACACTTTCGGAGTCAGAGAGGCCAGCACACAGACGTGAGCCATCCTCCCTGATTCCGAGAGTGGTCCAAACCTGCTTGACAGTGTCCCTTGTGCCGGCCAAACTTTGCTGGCCTAACCGCACCAGTCTAACTCCAGGTTAGGATTGTGCCCTTACTCTGCTAAATAAAAATAATGCACTGTTGTCAAAGGTTCATATTTGTTATTTCTCTGACCTCTCCAGGTTCATATTGGCTGCAGTTGGAGAATAGAACAGGTTGCCTTGATACCTCTTTGCCAAATCATATTTAAGAATATATAAACCTCTGGTTGTACTTTCTTGGAAGAAAATGTTATTGCTTCCCTTTCCCTGTTGCCTCCGTCTCCTTTGCCTGACAATCTTCTCTCTCTGTTGTCTTCCAAGCTGTTAAAATTCAGATTGTGAGTTTTCTTGGGGGAGGGATTTTTCCTTTTTGCTTAGGATGCTAGTTTGTACAGCACCGTGTATGCTGATGGTGAAATCATCAGCATCAATGAGTTTTATTTCCACGTAAACATGTTTAGGTCTGGAGTATTATTTGGAAGCAAGTTCCTATGAAATCAATTGGATTTACTTCCAAGTCAGAGCCCAATCCTACGCTCATATTCCTGCGCAACGGTCCCTGCGCCCAGGTGGAGGGTGTTGCAAATGTGCCGTAAGATCCAAGTAGCCCCATAAGGCAGGCTGGGGCGTTACTCAGGGTAAGGGGAGAATAACCCCTTACCCCGAGGAGACCTCCAGCCTGCTCCTGAGAAGTGCTGGACACAGACAGCTCCTCTGTGCCAGTGACTGTTAGGATTGGGCTTTATAGTGTGTTTAAGATTTGAACAGTAGTCATAACATGGATGGGAAAATATGCTCTTCAGTTTCTGCTGTACAAGTTCGTGTTCTGTTTTCTTTTTGGGGAGAAGACCAACGTTTGCCTATTTATTGCAAGCCATTTGACCATTTATTTCCTCCCACTTCATCCAATGGTAAAGTAAGGCAATTTCCTGGGTTAATCCCAATTTTCAAATGCAAAGATCCAGGCAGTTTAACTCAGTGTGTCATATTTTAAAAGGGTGTTGTTTTTTTCCAATCTTTTGCTCATAAATTATATGCATCCTCATCCCTTATCAGTCTACCTGTTCTGAACAAAAACTAAGGTGTTCATGTTAGAGGATTTCCCCCACACACAGACATAGCAAACATCTAAATGATTGGTGACAAATTAATGTTCACATTATTAATAGTCACATCCTAAAGCTATTTTGGGGGAAACATTACACTTTCCTCTATTTATATCCCATGTGTCTGTCCTCTGTCATTGTCTTCCTCTTTAATCTTGTTTGAGTGTATGGCTCATTCGTCCTTATTTTATTGACTCAATCACAGGCACACTGTCACTTTTTATAAAATGGTCACTGCAGAATCACATCAGGCAAATTCTTGATTCCTCAGTCAGTAATTTAGTGCCTTTATGGAATTGCAATTTCAGGGCTCACTGCTTGTTTTTCTAAAATGTACTTTAGGAATTAGTTACTCCAGCCACAAATCAGTTGAATTTATGCACAGTTGTAATACAGTTTATAGCCTCATGGTACATTGCCTCAAAAACAGCAGATGTGAAATTATGATAAATATAATGAGTGTTTTTTTGCCTGATCTACTGGAGTAGAGAAGGATCTGGAGCGTGTTTACCTATCCCATACAGTACATTTAATGTCTTAGTCAGGACTCCTGACAAAGGCTGATTAATGTCCTCATCTCTTTTATTAAAGATAAGAGTAGCGCTGCAGTCAGGAGATAGAAAGCACACCATAAATCTTCGTAAAATGAGCAGTCAAATAATCACTCATCAGAAATAAAATCTACATACATTAACACTAACACTCAGCCTACCGTGTGCACAGCCGTATTAAAGAAAAAAGGGAGCAGCAGCAGCAGCCAAACGAGAACGGTTTCTGGAAGTTCTAATCTCAAGTCATCCTTTTAAGTATAATGTTACTGTTCTTGTAACCTGGATGCAAAAGCTGGCATTTGAAGGCCCATGTGAAAGGACCAGATGCTTCGTCATTACATTAAGAGCATGGAGCAGGCAACAATTAAGCGATTCACTGGGAAGACATAATGCTGATCTATGCTCGCAATTAATCACGGAATACATTAGACAATGATGGGTGACCTACAAATTTTTGACAAAATAATTTTTCATCATGTTGGCGATTTCTTAGCCTAATATGCCTGCGAGCCACCGAGTCCAAACCTGTCATTTATTCCATCTCTCCTTGACAGGCAGCAACCTGTCTTCCAGACAAAATGAACATTATCTGGGCTCAGTAGACATTTAGTGCAGGGCTTAGCTTATGACTAATGATAATAGGCAGACAGCAATGTTAGAGTCTGAAATAATGTTCTCTTTGTTAAAGAAATTTCTTGAGGTTGATTTTTTTTTTATCCTGAAGACACAGAAAGATAAAAACTATTTTCCCATGTTCTTTTTTTTTAAAAAAAACAAAACACAATGTACATAACATGCTGTTTGAATACACACTTGTGAATATACACTTGTGCCCCCTGAAAAAGAAGTCAATTGGTATTTCCTTTGTATATCCCTGAAATCTGGGCTTTGGATAAAGACTCAATTCTAAGAGGAACTTCATTGATTTGTAGAGTCTGAAATCTGCATAGCTGGCTTTTGAGTTTGCGGGATCAGAGGCAACATCTTGGCACTGGGCATTTTGGATCATTAATGAGGATGGCAAATCGATGAAGTCTTTTGGCGCTTTGCCATATCCTGGAGCAAGCACAGAATGGGAGCAAGGGAAATGCTGCGTTAGTCTGCCAAGCTCCTTCAAGAAGTCTCGGTCCCATGGTGGGAACTAAGAGCCTGATCCAAACAACCTTAACATTGGCAGTACGTGCCTACCACCAGCTCAAAGTGTTGCAAACATGCCATAGTGCATGTTTGCGACACTGTGGGAGGACTGCTGGTGCTCACAGGTGCTAGGGAGCACCCAGCCTCAGCTCCAAAAGGACAGGCCACCAACGCTCCAGCAGCATGAACAACCAGTATGGGTTTGGGGGCAGGAGAGAGGCGGAAAGGGGGCGGAATTGGACAGGTGGAGGGGAGGTTTAGGCCCATGTGAGAGGTAGGAACCATCAGTGGCTTCCACCATTGGATCCAATGCTCTACCTCAGGCAGGGCAACCAGATATATAGCTGGCAAAATAGCTGGCCGAGGTACATTGTGGGGTTTGGGGCTTTCCCTGGGGGAAGGGGAAGAACGAGGAGACCATGACAGCTGCCACAGATGATCCCACGAGATGCAGTGGCAGCCATTTTGCTACGACTGCTCTTAAGGAACCAGGGCAGCTCAGGATTGGACTGTAAAGCTTCTGCAATGGATGACCCCCTCCACGATCATCTATTGCATTCCCACTAGCAGTATGTTTTTGGACCAACCTGTTTGCATTTCCTTTGCCAGTTAGATAGCAAGAGAAGCGGAACAAGCATTTTGTATCAGTGCGGAGTGTCTATATGCTCACTGCAACATGGTGGTTATTACCAGCTCTGTTTAGTGGCGGCAAAATCCTGGACAAGTGAAGGGGGGAGGAGTAACAAACTTTATTCTCCACCCACCCCCAAAAAGACAGTGCTGTCGGAAACCTGCAACAGGATAGAGAAGAGAAAATAGTCAAGACTCAAGCCCACCAAAGGGGCAACTGATACATAAGAAGCAGAGGCTCTGGCCTCTTGGGAAGGGTAACAGGAAGGCATTACTTGAAAGGTCAAAAGCCTGGTGGAAAACTAGGAGCCACAGAGAAAGGACAATAGCCAAGAATAGGCTATAGGCTATCCCTGCCCCCCCCCAAAAAAACTTTTGGGATGCACAAATAATTGTTGCTATAAGTGTTCTTTTGGGAACTTGAGCTTATTAATTTTGGAATATTTGTTATTTATTTTTAGAATATTTGTTTTATGTTGCTTTATTACATTTTATTATGTTGCTTTATTACATTGCATTCATTGTTAAGATGATGACGATGATGATGATGATGACGATGACGACGACGACGATGATGATGATGATTAAATTTTCACACAGTCAGATGAGTGTAATTGGCTGGTTTGTTTTAAACTTTCCCAAGGACCTGTGATGCCTGGTTTTATTTTACTTTGGTTTTATATTAAAAAGCTGCAAAATCTAAACTGTTCCCAGTAGAGCTGTTTTTTGCAGTTAATTGATGGTAATTTCTGTGCCCCCTATGCTCCTGAAGTTGTATTGGAATTGCACTGAAGGCCCAATCATCACTGGGACCACTTTGGTCTCCTTCTGCCACAACCTTTCCATTCCTATTTGTAGATCTTCGTATTTTGTTATTTTTTCCAGTTCTCTTTCTTCTACTCTACTATTGCCTGGTATTGCAATGTCATTTTCTCTTGTTTTTCTTTTTGCTCAACCACAGTTATGTCTGGTGTATTGTGTGATAGATGTTTGTCTGTTTGTACTGGCATGCCCCTGTATCCACTGGGGTTTCATTCCAGACCCCCACCCCACCCCTATGGATACCTGAAACCTTGGATACCGAGGACACCTTTTTAAAGATAGAGTGGTTTTGCTGCAACAAGGTAAAAAAAGAGATCTGTTCAATGTTCCCCTACTTTTTTAATACGCACCCCAGTATCCATGGTAACTGCAGATAACTGAAACTGTGGATACCAAATCAGTGGATACAGGGGCACACCTGTAGTTGGAAATCCCCAAAATATTTTTAGGTCTTCATTTTCAACAACTTTTTTTTTTCAATTTTGTGGTCCCATCAGTTTTTTGCTGCCATTAACTTACATTTTTAAAATGGATGCCCTGTGTATCGTTGTTGCTACTTTGTCATGCCTTTGCTTGTAGTCTGTTTGTAACATCGTTTTACAGCAACTGATTAGGGGTTGCATTGTTTCATACGTTTCTTTACAGAGAGGGCACGCTGCTGTTCGTTGCGATTCCGTCTGCTTCCGCTTTCATTGCATTTGTTCTTAATGCCTGTTCTTGTACTGCCATTATTAGACCCTCTCATTTTTTTTCCTTCAAGTTGCCTTTCTGAGCCACTGCGAGGTTGTGGTGATGTTTGTTTTTCCAATTATTTCTTGCAGATATTGCCCATGCAGTGACTTATTTTCCCACTTGTCCGCTTGGTTCTTTATTTGTTCCTTCTTGTATGCCTGCTCTGTTTCATTGGTATTTAATAATTTCTTGTTTACCATTTTAAGTACATCCTCTTCACTATCTCATATATTCTTCTTTTCTGCTAGTGCCGCAATCTTCAAACCGCAGACCGCTACATCTGAGATAGGCCGTCCCCATTCCAGCCAATGTTTACTGTTCATCCCCTTAACCTAAATAAAGCCCCATCAGCTTAATGGGGCATCCTGAGTCTATGCCTACTAAATCATGGGTGCAGACTCAAGAACCCCTGTATCAGGAAGCCTCCACCAATTCCAACCCCCTCCGGGCCATTCCCTCCCCAGTTCTACCCTCCCCCCGCCCAAAAATGCCTCCTTCCCACATTCAAACCACCCGCTTCCACACCTGTATTGTCCAGCAGTTACCTGCACCGACAAGCCTCCCTGCTAGTTTCCCCCCTTGGGTTGTGGCTGCAGCGTCGGCAATAAAGAAACTCAGGGTGCAATCCTAAGCAGTGCTGGATTAGTGGGGCCGGCAAGCCAGCACCAAATCCAGCACTGTTTAGGATAGGCTGGAGCCTCCCCATGGCAAGGGAACATGCGCTTCCTTACCGTAGGGGAGGCTCCAGCCTCCTCAATGTGCTCCTCGGATCTGCACCCGCTACAGAGCGGGCACAGATCCGAGGAGACCGCGCAGCCCAAATCAGGGCTGTGCGGCCTCACTGACGGGCTTAGGAGGTGGCCATATGGCCACATCCCAAGCGCGCCCAGGTCCCACTCGAGCCCCGCCTCCCCCTCTCCCCTCCCACCAATCCCCATCCCGAAACGGAACAGAGAATCCCTTGCACTGACCGTCTTCAGTCGGCGCAAGGGAGGCTCTCTGTCGGCGCTCTGAAGCGGGGGTGCTGCTCGGCGCCCGTGCACCAGTGCTCCACCCCTTGCATCAACACAATGACGTTGCATCAGCGCAAGGGGTGCGCTAGGATTGCGCTGCCTGTATTAGGCTGCCCAGCACCCAGACTCTCATCTTTGGTCCAAGACTGGGCTTGGGTGCTTGTTTTCTTTGAAAATTTCAACCTTCACATAAAACTGAACAATGAAGCTGTTAGTATTATTGATTGATTGATTGATTGATTGATTGATTGATTGATTGATTGATTGATTGATTGATTGATTGATTGATTGATTGA